>PVJI01007136.1:0-80477 GCA_004026765.1 Micronycteris hirsuta
AGGGGGGAGGGGACAATGGGGAGAAGAGTTTTTAGGAATCACTGTAGAGGACACATGGACAGAACTAAGGGGGAGGAGGGAGGTTGGGGGGGTGGGACGGGAGGGGAAGGGAGGGGGGAGGGGAGAGGCTGCAAATAACTGTAATTAAACAAAAAAATTAATTAAAAATATATATATATAAAAGAATGAAAAATAAAAGTCAGAAATAGTGAATTAGTTGGAATACACTCGGTGGAAACAGAGATGTTAAAGGGCTATGCGAGAGAAAAAATAATGCAAATTTGGAAGAAGAGTGTGTGGAATTTGTATTTACCGCTGTCTTCTGCTTCTGGATCCATCTCTGGGTTTTTATCAGCTCAACGTCTAGTTGTGGGTCATCCATCTTCTAGCATCACTGCATGTACCACTTTTACCTGCCTCTGGAGGGGGCTTCTGTTGCAATCTGGAGGGTGGGTCTCCTCTAACAGGCACCAGTCTTCTGGGAAAATTGTGGCTGTGTTCCCTTGCCCCTGCACCACCCGTCCTGGTCTATCTCAGATTATTTCCAATAATGTATAGTTTCTGGTGAACTAGCCGTCCGTTTCAAGGGAGGGGCCAATCTGTGTAAGAGGGTCAGCTCTTTCCTGCGTGGTGCTGTTGGCAGCTCTGTGAGAGAGGTGAGGCTGGGCGGGGTCCTGATTATCCCTGCTGCCTGGATTTCTAATCTTCCTGCCTTGCTGGCTTCAGTGGAATAGGGCCCTAGGAACTAGTGTGTTTTCTTTCCCTGTGAGAAGTTCAAAATGGGTCCTTTTGAAGATTCTCTTCTTGCCTTTCTCCTGCAGATATGTACTCTGCAGGGGGTTCTTGAGCCTGTCTTGCTTGTTCTGCCAGTTCTGCAGGAGGTAGGGGCTGGGCAGACCTTCCCTTCTCAGAGGTTTGGTTTCAGCTGGGGAAGGGTGTTCTGCCTGGCTGTAAATAATCTCAGGTGCTCAACTCTTGCCTGTCTAATTCCCAACCCACTTCCCTTGCAGGAAACACAGTCCCAAACACTCTGTTTTACACAGCCTCCAGCTTGCTGGCCGCGCTTTGCCGGGGCCAGAAGTCCCTTTGCTGTGTACTTTTCTGGCCTCCCTGCCCAGCTGTGTTCAGTGGGTGAAAACTGCACTTTAAATCTTGTCCCGTTGTTGGCAAGCCAGCTGTACACGGGTCCCTGCCCAGCATGCTTCAGCTCCTCTTTTAAAAAGCCTTTCTGTGGCACACCCACTGCAGCACCAAGTCACTGTCCAGCTTTTCACCCACACCACCTCTCCGAAAAGCCAGAAGTCTCTCACAGGCATGGCTGGCCGCAGCCTGCCTCTGCCTGATCCAGGTGTGGATGAGTCCCTCTCTCTTTCTATGTCACTCTCCCAGCTGTCGTTTGGTGCTGCAGCTATGGAAGACTTGCTGGCTGTGTGTGTGTAGCCTGGATATCCCCAACCTCACACATCCTCCCAAGTCACCCAAGCCCAGGTCTGTGTGTTCCCTGCTCAGGACCAGGGCAACCTGCCCTGGGAGGGGAGGGAGCCATGAAGCTGCAATTTCTGATCAGTCTCTTCACATCTACAGGAGCACACATGGGGTATTTCCCCTTAACTTACAAAATCTCCGTATTGCCCATTGTGAAGTGCCTTCTGTACTCCTTGGCTCAAAGCTTCCTATCAGCTAAGGTTCCATTCATTGTTCAGGTTATTTGTCAGCAGATCAGCCAAGAGTTCAAGTTGGGGACAAGAGCAAGTGGATTCAGCTTCCACCTACTTGGCTGCCATCTTCCCCTTCTTAATTTTTGATTCAATAATCAAACATAATTTAGTAAACTTGAGAAAGTCTATTATATTTACCCATATTTGTACTTACTATGTTTCAATCACATTCTTTTATTACCTCCTTTCTGTTTATAGAACTTTCTTTATTCATCTTCAGAAGTAGCTCTGCTGTCAATATCTTTATTAATTTCTTATCTGACAATATCTTTATTTTGTCATCATTCCCAAAGAATAATCTTTCCATATGTAAGATGTAGGGTTGACAGTTTTTTTCTTTTTTCTTTTTTAAGTATATTTTATTGATTATGCTATTACAGTTGTCCCAGTTTTTCCCCCCTTCCCCCCCCCCCAACCCTTAGTTCATGTCCATGTGAAACTGGAAAAGACACTGGCGTTTGGGCTGCCTGTCACTACCAAACCCAAGAAGCAATGACAGCAACTGAATCTTTATGGCGCTTCATTCGAATGGCTGGCGATCTGAGAAGATGGAGGTTTTGTACCTTAACCGACCATCTTCCCTTCTCTTTCCAGGCCAGACTTTTTATAATGGGGAATAAACAAGGTGCGGCGAGGGCTTTAAGATTCAGGGAGGATTAGGTGGAAGACGCTGCAACATTCCAATCCTGGGCAGTTAGCTGTTCCCAGGGGCGGGTGATCATCTGTCTCTCCCTGGAACACAAAGGCTCAGATGCTTCCACTTGTCCCCAGACAGTAATCTTTAGCGGTGCCCCAGGAGGTTGGCTGTTTCCCCAGGAGCCAGGATGGGCCTTATCTATCTGTAGTTTCTGAAACAAAAGCTTTAACATATACATTACTTGCTAGGCTTATAACTTTTTTACCTTAAAGTAACATTTTCCAACTCTTGAGTCCCCTATCATGTGGGTTGTGCATGTAAGTTCTTTGGCGTCTCCATTTCTTCTACTGTTCTTAACATCCCCCTGTCTATTTTGTACCTACCCAATTATGCTTCTAAATCCCTGTACCTTTTCCCCCATTTTCCCCTTCCCCCTCTCAGCTGATAACCCTCCAAATGAACTCCATATCTGTGATTATATTTTATTTTAGCACTTTAAAAACATTGTGCCTCTTCCTTCTGCCTCCATGATTTTTTATCAGAAAATCATGATCATTACAATTGATTACCTGCTACTAGTATGTCACTGTTTTACTCTGATATTTCTTTATTCAATTCATTATATCTCCTTTATATACTTTCATATCATGTCCTTTATAATCTAATACTTATAAGAATTTGTGTATTTTATATCTATTGATATTTACTATCTTGAAAGTTAAAACTAGCAGATGGAGGCATAGATAAACATGGCTCACTTCCTCACACAACCACATCAAACTTACAACTAAACTCTAGAACAACCCATCACTCAGAACCATCAGAAATCGAGTGCAGTGGAAGTCTGACAACTGTGGAAATAAAGAAACCATATACATCCAAACTGGTAGGAGAGGCAGAGATATAGAATGGGCTGGTCCTACATCCACATGTGGTGGATAAAAATTTGGGAGGGATATCACAAGAGTGAGGAGTCCCAACCCCACACCAGACCACCTAGCCCAGGGTTCCAGGAAAATAAGTCCCCATAACTTCTGGCTGCAAAAACCAATGGAGATTGAGTTGGTGGAAGAAAGTTTTAGAGTCCCAAACAGTTCTTCTTCTTCTTTTTTTTAATGTTTTTAAAAAGATTTTATTTATTTTTAGAGAGAGTGGGAGGGAGAAAGAGAGGTAGAAAAACATTGCTGTGTGGTTGCCTCTTGCGTGCCCTCTACTGGGGATCTGGACTGTAGTCCAGGCATGTGCCCTGACTAGGAGTCGAACCAGCGACGCTTTGGTCTGCAGGTCAGCGCTCAATCCACTGACCCACACCAGCCAGGACCCAAGCAATTCTTTCTAAAGAACACACACACACACACACACACACACATACACACGGACTTACTTATACTCACTCCCTCTCACCTCCTGCACAGGAGTAGCAGCTTAAAAGGCATCAGTAGCATACAGGGAGGAACTGAAGTGTCTGACATCAGGGTGAAAGCTAGGGGACAGCTTTCTGTCAGGCAGAAAAGAGGGCAGAGGCCATTGTCCCTTCTCTGAACCCTTCTCCCACAGAACCATGGAGTGTCAGGCAGGTCTGAAACTCCATCAATCTGGCTAACACTGTTTTCCCCACCCTGGAGACCCTCTGAGGCTCTGTCCCACCCAACTTATAGGCCCACCCAAGCTGTTAACAGTGGCTTTTCCATATGAATGGCTGGTCTTGGCTCATGCTTTACAACTTCATAAATACTCTCAAACAAGTAACAGCCAGCCTCAGTGAGCCTCCAGCTCTTGTACCACTTACTATGTGGCCCCAGGACTGGCATTAGCAGCAGACAACTTTGGATCATGGTTTGTCTTTGCCTGGGAATCTCTGAGCCCAGCACAAGTAGCAGCCATCTGCAATTGGCTTTATAGCTCATGTAGAGTGGCCCCAGGCAGAACACAGGTGGGGAATGAACTTGGCTTGCACCACCAGGGAATCCTCAGAGCCTACAAACCTGGTGGACAGCTACAGACCACGTAGGAGCACCATCACCCTACCCCTGCACAGCTCATCCTCCATAGAGGGTGGAGGTTGGTGGTCAGTTGTCACAGCTAGTCCTTGCAGCTGACTGACCTGGCTAAATCCCTCCCATTGACCTGATAACAGCAACCAAGCTTCCACTACAAAAGTAGGGTGTACTCAGTCCACAAGGAGGTTGTACCTTGAGTACCCACTTGGGTGATAGGGAAAGCCGTGCCACTGGACCCTACAGGACATTTATTACATTAGGCATGCCACCAAGATGAACTCAAAGCAGCTCTACCTAATACATAGAAACAAACACACAGAGGCTGTCAAAATGAGGATACAAAGAAACATGGCCCAAATGAAACAACAGGTCAAAACTCCAGAGAAGAGACTAAAGAAAATAGGTATAATCAATCTATCAGATGCAGAATTCAAAACACTGGTTATGAGGATGCTCAAGGAACTTAGTGAGGACCTCAACAGCATAAAAGAGTATAGTCAGAAATGAAAAATATGCTAATTGAAATAAAGAAGAATTTACAGGAAACAACAGTAGAGTGAATAAAGCAGAGAATGAAGTCAATGATTTGGAATCTAAGGAAGCAAAAACAACCAATCTGAATATCAAAAAGAGAAAAGAACCCGAAAAAATGAGGATAGTGTAATCAGTCTCTGGGATAACTTCAAGCTTTCCAACATTCTCATCATAGGTGTGCCAGAAGGGGAAGAAAAAGAGCAAGAAACTGGAACTCTATTTGGAAAAATAATGAAAGAAAACTTCCCTAATTTGGTGAAGGAAATAGACATGCAAGTCCAGGAAGCACAGAGAGTCTCAAACAAGATGGATGCAAAGAGGCCCACTCCAAGACATATCATAATTACAATGAGAAAGGTCACAGATAGAGAGAGAATCTTAAAAGCAGCAAGAGAAAAGTAGTTATTTACTTAAAGGAGAGTTCCCATGAGATTGTCAGCTGACTTCTTAAACTTTGCAGGCAAGAAAGGACTGGCAAGAAATATTCAAAATCATGAAAAGCAGGGACCCACAATTGGTAGATTGTTCTACCCAGCAAAGCTATTATTTAGAATCAAAGGGCAGATAAAGAGTTTCTGAGATAAGAAAAAACTAAAGGAGTTCATCATCACCAAACCATTATTATATGAAATGTTAAAGGGACTTATTTAATAAAAAGTAAAAGATGAAGTCTATGAACAATAAAATGGAAAAAGTACATATCTATCAACAATTGAATCTAAAAGTCAAACTAAGCAAACAAGAACAGAGACACAATCATGGTATGGAGAGCATTTTGATGGTTGCCAGATGGGAGGAGTGTGTGGGAGAATGAGTGAAGAGGTGAGGAGATTAAGAAGTACAGATAGTTAATTACAGAATAACCATGAGGATGTAAAGTACAGTACAGAAAATGGAGAAACCAAAGAACTTATACGCATTACCCATGGACATGAACAATGGTGTAGGATTTCTACAGAGACTCAACTTCTTTTACTTTGGTGGGTATAGGTTAGTTAACAATATCAGCAGCACGTAGAGATGGTATTTGGGCAATAGCAATGAGAGCTTCCATGATCTCTGCTCTACTAGAAGATTGTGCCCCGAGGGGTCTGGAAAAAAGGAGATTACTCCATTAGCTTAGATGCAAAAAGACAATGGACAAGCTTAGTTAAGGCAAAGATTGACCATTGTCAAGGGAGATACTGGCCTAGGACCTGACTACTCACCACAACTCACTTTTAGTTAGGAAGTTTTAATTCCAGACCACCCTATTCAGTTTCTTTTGGTCTCTGAGTTGGTGAGGCCACCATGCAGGCCTCCCCTGAGCTTTAGTATGTGGCCCCTTTTTCATCCACATGAGTGAGATAATTGCTGATGGAATTCAAGGACCCGTTCTTTACTATTATGAACATTGAAGTTCAAGTTTTGTAAATTAAAATTCAGTCATGCCCTTTCCGCCTTTCCAGAGCAGGCTGTTATCCTGCCTCCCTAGAAAGGCAGAGAGTGGACACACTGGATCCACCATTCTCTCTTCCATCTTTGGGACTTAATAGCGACAGCAACAATGATGTAATCATCCCAATAAGAACATCTCTGGGAAGCTTTGCCTCATCTTCTGTCCTTCCAAGTCAGAGTTAGTCCTTAAACCCTTTCCGTAGTCTTCCGTTCCATGAAGGGGTAGAATGGTTTTCGGCAGTACTGTGTTTCCATTCTGTAAGCACTGTGCGTATCGTGTGGTGGGTGCTCAGTATGTGTCTGAGCAACAGATGTTGAATAGTTGGGCACATAATCAGAAAATCTTGTGGCTTTTGACATTATGTGTGACTATTTAGAATCTGTTACCAGCTTGCTTTATTCACTCTTCTATTCATGAACTCTCACTTGACAGAAAAATAGATAATATCTAAATTTAACTTTTAAAATTCTGAAAACAAGTCTAAGTCCTGAATAAAAGTTTTTGGAAATTAAACACAATTTCTACGTTTTCTTCGTGAACTGTGACTTAATCATACTGGACAGAAGAACAAGGAAAGTGAGAAGCAAACTCTGTTTTCCTCTATATTCATTCATATATTAAAGTATTATTTGTGTCGTAAACAGTTGCATTTATCATAGCTCCTAGAAATACTTTATTATTTGGATCGGAATAAAAAGCATCAGAGTGTTGCTGTCACTGGGGATGTAATTGGAATAGTACCAGAGAAAAGCATTTTGAACTAAAATAAGAAGCATTGATAACGCCATTTTGATTTTTTTTATATAAAAATGCAGATTATGTGGCTTCTCTGGGGAGATTTGTGGCTTCCCGGTATGCTGAAGGCCTGTTTCCTCGGGTCTGCAGAGCAGAAGATGGCACGGCATACAACGTAAGTGGGAGTTCCCATAAGGCACAAGGATGAGAAGTCTCCCCCTGGCAGAGTCTCACACTGCTGCCGTTGATGCTGGAGCTTGAGGAAGAAGCTCGATTGCCAAGGGTATGGGGACAGAAAGGAGTTTGACACAGAGGGACCAGCATGAAACAAGGTGTGAAAAGGTGGAATTACATGGTGTGTTCAGAAAACATATTTTCCTTAACAATTTAGGTATTTGGGGTATTCTGAGGGTTTTTGAAGTTTTTAAAAAAGTACCAGATCTTTAAAATGTTGATTCTTCACAGAATAGAGTACAATTTTTTCTTATTCCTTTTCTATGTCTCCTACTACCCTACACCCTGAAAGTCCTTGCGCGATTGTGCCTGATCTATCTGAATGATGCTATATTTGTGTATACAAGAAATTACCGTTAAGCCTCTGTCACCTTTGACTGACAGACTCTGTAAGTGTTTTGGCAGCTATAGGTGATCAAGTGATCCAGATGTAGGGAAGCCTGGACTGGGAGACAAAACAGAGGTCGTGAGTAAGAGGATGAGTCACTGGGCAGCCTCCTTAGAGGAAGCCAGACAGATGTGCTGGCATGTTTAGAAGCATTTTCAGAAATGTTTTTGGCATGTTCTAGTTAGGAAAACTTTTTAGAGGCTTATTTTTTTTTCTAGCTGCCTTTCCTTATCTTTCTTTTGTTTTCTCCTTAATTTCTTAAAATTTCCCCTTGACATTTTCTGATAAAGATAATTAACTATAAAAGATAAAACATGATCTAGAAATAGATTGTTTTGAAGAGTGCGTGTTTTGAATAGAACACATAATCATCTTTCTTCTGTGGGAAATCAGCCGGGGGTTTTCAGCTGGAAGACTGGAACACGTCCTTTTGTATCATGTGGGGTTTGGAGGCTCAACCGCATGGTGGTTATTAATACGCGGTTCTTTACGGCAGAGGCTTGACTCAGTGGGCCCTGTTGTTCCTGGTGCTGTGGTGCAAGATGACTTATTTTGGTGTACTTTTGTCTTATTTTTTACTTTTATTTCATTAAGCTGACAGCCAAATCAGAACTGATCTATCAGTTTGTGGAACATTTAACACAAGCCGTGAAGAGCTATAAGCAACGGATGGACTGGCTCACCAGCAGAAGCCAGCAGATTTTTGGTGTCATCTTGGAGCAGTGCATCACCATTGTGCTGGACTTTGGTGGCATGCGGGAGGAGGAGCTTAATCTGTGCCAAGATGCCCTAAAAATGGTCCTCCAGGAGCAGGTGGCTCATACAGCCAAGTTCAATATCATATGGTAAGTTTCCCACAAGAACAGGATGTTTTAGTGAAACTTCATCGGTAATTTTCATTTATTTGGAGTTAAGTAGCATAACTAACAGAGCCCAATGGAAGGATTGTTATGTTGTAATTTCCTAGAATATAGAATTCCAGCAGAGAACCGACAATGAATAAATCTTGGAAAAGTTTTATCTGCTTTGTGCATAGCACCTTAGTTTTCAAATTAGGAGAGATTTGGAAACATCCTTTTCAATGCAAGGCAAAGTAAAAAATATAAAAATACAAATTATATTGAATGTGTATTTAAGGCCATACAAATAAATCCTTTTATTCATTTTAGATTTTAGCTTGAATAATGAATTCAAATTTATCAGAGATTTTACTGGTTTTCACACTGAGCTTGCAGTTCAAATTGATCTCCCATAAGTTCACCACCTGGCTTGACAGAATTTCCCAGCTTTTGGAGGTTTCACAATCAGTTATTTATGGATTCTTGGATTTGAGAGGATTTGGACTGCAGGCCAACTTCCGTGCGGAATAGTGGCTCACCTCCCTGACAAGAAACATCTGGAAGGGGGGCTTCTTCCTGAGTTTTTCTTTTTAAAAATAAATTATTTTCAGCTAAATAGATGACATTTTGGGAATGCTGCCTAATTGTATTCTACCCCAGGTTCCCGTTTCTGTTCCAGATATATTATTGAAGGAACTAAGTGCTTAAGTCTGCAACATGTCAGCTTTCCTGGAAATGTGTGCTGTAGCATACCTGCTGCTTGGCCAGACTCTGTGCCTGGAGGGTCACATGCGGGAGGCTGCCTCTGCCCCTGGAGATGGGCTCCGAGAAACGACTCAGGACGATTCATTAGTCCAGTGATTTTCAACCTTTTCTGTCTTATGGCACACATAAAATTCTGTGGCACACCAAAAAATGTATTTTTGGCTAATCTTACAATTAAAAATTTGTATAATTTTGATTCATTCATACTGGACAGCTATTGTCACATTGGCTGTTTTTATTTTTTAAGTATAATTTTGATCCTCACCTGAGAATATATTTATTGATTTTAAAGAGCAGAGGGGGGGTTGGAGAGAGAGAAACATTGATCAGTTGCCTCCTGTATGTGCCTTGTCCAGGGATCAAATGTGCAGCCCTTCGGTGCATGGCCACAACACTCTGGCCCACTGAGCCACCCGGCCAGGGCAGAAACTATTTTTGATCCCAAAATGTCACTAATGGGAATCTTTCAGAACAATGAAGACAATGCAATGAAAGAACTGGAAGTGAAATTTTAGAATAATAAAATTATTGCTGATTTGCACATATTAATGCTGTGAGTCCTTATAAATTTACTAGTAATAGAAGATAGTTACATATAAACTTGTCTACGGCCATACCACCCTGAACGCGCCCCATCTTGTCTGATCTTGTGAAACATATAAACCTGACAGTTTATGAAAATAACTTCCCTCTATAATTTTAATGCACTTCATAATGTTTGAAATTTTCTATTCTCCTATAAACATTGTTTTCCCAAATCCAGCTGATGGAAGGTAATGGCACTGTGGAAACCTGTCTCAAAACCAATAGTTTTGTTGATAACTTTCAGAGGGCTGGGAGCTGATTTTTCTTTCTTCCAGCGCTGGTGACATTAAGTGGCTTACTGCTCACAGCTGTGAGACTGAGGGCTGACAGCTGTGCTGACCACTGCCCAGTGACAGCCCCATGCAATTCCTTTCAGGGCCTCTCAAGAGCCTGTGAAATGGCAAGAAAATGCTGTTCCTGTGATGGAACAATCCATAGCTGCTGCCATCAGTTGGGTTGAGAAACTGACCTATGAGCAGGCTCTGACCCCGAGCAGCCACCTGGATGCTCTGCTGGAAGCTGGGGAAGACAAAACGGTAAGTGTGTATTATCCAGGGCTGACCTCAGGTCATGAAGTAGCTTCAAGTTTATTTCTTCACACTCGGTATCCTAACACTGCCTTTTAGCTGATCTTGGTCCCTTCCCAGTGGCATCCCACAGGGATGGCATCCTAGGCATTAAAGAGCTCCATAAGCCTTAATCCTATTGACCTCTGAATTTGGAGCCAAGTGAGAAACAGATGACAGGCCCCAGGCAGGGATTAAAATTGCAGCTTTGGTGATGACAGAACTGGACCAAACAAAATGACACTCTGTAACACCTGTCCTCTGGGCCTGCCTGTCTGGGCTCCCTGGTGGGGTGATTGGGGTCGACCCTCCTTTAGCCGCTACCAGGATAGCCACATGCTGTTCATAGCCACTGAGCATTGAGAAAGGACAGGGTGTTAGGCCATAGTTCTGCATCTCTAACACTTTAATTCCACTCTTGCTCTCCTGACAATTAGATAAATCAGGCAACTCTTGTAGGAGGAGAGGTTGGAAGAATCCTCATAGAACCCAACACCCATGCTCTGGAGCTTTCCTGCACTTCTTCTTCACAGATGGGTCTGTCATGTGCTTTTCAAGGTGAATCATATCCATGCCACTGATTCATCCATTTTCAAATGTTAATGTATTCATATATGCATTTTGACAGGGACTTTCTGGGAATAAAGATTTATCTGGAAGAAGTAATTAACATGGTGGTGTTTTATGTGTCTTTTAGCCACAAGGGTGTGTGTTCCTGTGAGTGACTCTGACGGTGGGACTGTGACGGGTGGTGGCCAGTCGGAGACCAGGTCCTCTGGGTAGGTGGGTCCTCTGGCCCGCCTCAGCTCCCTGTGTGGGGTAGTCCCATTCCTTCGAAATTCAGCTACTTAATTAATGCCTATTAATTAATGTTCATTAATATTTAATTTCTTTGTCCACCCTGGAATCTTGGGAATTCTGTAGAATTCAAGCTTTATTCTGCTGCATTAAGAAGTCCTTTCTTGAGCAAGAAGGCCATGTGCTGGCACCTTGAAAGGATAGTCCCCATTGGTCACTAGACTGTGTTTGCTGATACTGAGGATGATGGTTTAAAATTCAGAACACATTGTTTATCCTCATAAAGCTAGAAGAGCAAATGTTTCCCATTAAAGGAGAACAAAATAGAAGCTACTTTGTTCTATGGCCTTTCAAGTTTGTCTTAACATCTGTAAAATCTCAAGTGTCTGGACACTGTAATTAGCATTCAAGAAATGGAACATTTCACAGGCTCATGTGTGTGTGCACGCACATGGGTGTTTTCTTTCTTTTTTCACCTGGCTTCCCTCATCATAGATGACTCTGACAACTTGGCATGACTGCAAGATTTCCCAGTGACTTTGATTTTCTATTTTACTTACCTCTGGCTTGTGCCTCACCTTTCTCTGGGCTTCATTCCCAGCCCAGGAAATATGGAACATTTTAGTGAGTTCCAGGGAAGTCCAATAGAAGAGGAAGACCCCAGAAAGAAGCTTATAGGCACTGACCATCAAATGCCATGTGAAAACTCTTGAGAAGACGCTGTGGAGTATGGCAAATGCAAAACACCTTTAGACTGGTGTGTTCCTCCACCTAGAGCTTTATCTGGGTGTGATCCCACAGAAAATCTTACAAATACAACTGCCTCATACATAAAAATGCCATTCCCTATGTTTTCTGGGGAGTGACACAGCCTGCAGGTGCATGTAGGGCAAGTGGGGAGGGCAGTGGGTCTTCTGCTCTGTGAGCCTCATGTCCGCCTGGTGAGATTCAAATCGATCCATGTCGCTGCTGTGTGCTATGAATAGAAAAGATTGAAGGATTAAGAAACTGGAACAATAAAGCTAAACACCCAGACTTTTTCTGCTGATGATAACCTGCTTTGGGTTAGCATCTCCCACGAGTGAGTCCTGAGAGGAACCAAGAAAGTGAGTTTTGACTTAGGTCCAGAGATTAACAGAGAAGTTGGGTTTTTGTATCAGGTCCACATGCAGAGGGAAGACTGATGTGCTTGGTTACAGTGACGAAGGATGTTCAGAGGCCACTGGCCTCCTCCAGGACTGGACTTTGTCACCACAAGTAGGCAGGTGTATAGAACAGCGAGAGATGACTGAGCATAAGCCTTCAAGTTCAGAGGAGCCGAGCAGAGTTGAGGGGTCTGTTTAAATCTCTAATCATGGCATGGGAAGAGCACTGTAGATGGATGAATTACTGTTGTATCCTGTGGGCAAAAATCTGGTTTATGAGTAGGACAGCCTGTGGGGTACTGAGGAAATGTTCGGCAGTTTCCAGGGGCCAGCATCAGCCTCAGAGCCCAAGTGTGCTGTCCAGCTCTGGATTTCTGCTCTGCAGTATACTGTGGCTCCTGGATATGTCTTTTGGGAAGTTGGTGGCTTCCTTGGTCTTTATGAGGAGCAGATGTTGTGCCAGGATGTCCCAGAAGGCCTACTGGTCCAGGATGTGAGGGGTATAGACTGATGGTCGCAGCTGCCTGAGGAGGCTAACCAGGAGGCTCTGCCTCTGCTTTCAGCAGAAGGCCACCTACCCAGAGGACACCTCTGTTTCTCTTTTTGTTCTTTCAGCCTCTCTCCCATCTATCTAATAGGCACAAATTTGTTTACTTTTTTCTGGAAGACTAAGTGGGTGAATTAGAGACCGACCCATGTGATTCCATAAGGATCCTTCCCCACTGGACAGTAAGCTGAAGGATTGGCCATATCAATCACAAAGTTGGCATTTCATTTACTTGCAGTGGTTCAGGCAGGCACCAGATCTTTTCACCTTTTATCCCTAGCAATGGCAATGCCTAGCAAGGGCTCGATAAATCTTCGTTGAACACTGAAGGAACAGAAAGGAAATAATGTTGACATTCTTGAGGTTGGGGGCTAAAAGTGAGTCTAAGAGAGTCCCATCCCCAAGCTATGGTACGTATTTGAGTTTTTTGAATTGAAGGGATGTGGTCTGCGTGGGACCAGGCAAGTGAGTTTGCTGAGCCTTGTGTGACTCTGGTAGGGGCAGTGGGTGGGCACAGGGACACTGAAGCCTGGGAGGCCAGAAAGTTGGTGGTGGTCAAGGGTGTTAAGATGGATCTGAGGAGTGAGCTGGATTAAGACCATGGGGTAGTCTCTGCCATAAGGAGAATCAGAAAATCAAAATTGCTGAGCCAGGAGAAGGGGCACAGGGAGGATCTAGAAGTTAGATTTAAGGTCCGGGTTGGTTAAAACTGTAGTGGTCAAAGTTGTGTGAAGAACAAGAAAGAATTCTGCTAGACCTCTGGTTGCTGTTCTGGTTGACTTTCATTTTTGCTTCCTTGTGGAGTGGCGATATTTAGGCCCAGGGGCCTCTGTGCCGTCTAGAGCAGCAGGCAGTCAGAGAGGAAGCAGCCTCTCCAAGTCTGGTTCTTCTCTTCCCCCAAACCTGTGGCTGGGAAGCTGTTCAGGACTCCTTGGCCAAGCAGAATGCAGATTACTCGGGAAGCCACTGGACAAATGGCCCAGACAAAATAAGATGTTTTAAGTGACTACAGAAAGGCTCTACCCTATTTTATGTGGTATAAAGTGGCAGGAATTTGTGACTCACAGTAAAATAGCTGAATGTAACTTATTGTCCATGTCTTGTGTTATCAAATTCAGTACAAATCGGCTTTTATAGAAATGCTGATCAGTGAGGAAGCTGCTGCTGATTGTCCAGACTGACCCTTGCCTCAGGGAGCTCAGAGGTGCTGGTTAGGGACATGGGTTCTCAGGAGAATAAGTCCCGGAGCCAGGCAACCTCCCCAACCCAACTTTGGTCAGTGATGTTCCTATCAGGTGGTTGGAGCTGAGGATGGCGTGGGAGCCAAGGAAGTGAAAATGGTGCTCTGGCCACTTTCGTGTCCCATGATCTTGCTTTCACAGTTCTGGGAATGCATGTTCATCTGCAATAGGTGACCAGCCTTGCCACTGTGAGGTGACACAGAGAGTGAGGTGGTGGTCAGGTAACCTGGCTTTATTACCTGCAAGACCAGGTCAGTTAACCTGTCCAGGCCTCATTTTCTTCATCTGTAAACTGGGCATGAGAATAAGAATTCATATTCCACAGGACTCATGTGAGTGTTGAATAAAATAATTCATGTTAGCTTCCCAAATAGCAGATGACCCCAGAGCCATTTCACTTTAAAAGGCATTTTGCCAGTTTGGGGAGGGGATAGTGACAGGCAGCATGTTTATCTTCCTGTCTGTTTTTCTGAATGCCATTCCGTGAGTAGAAAGGAGAGGTGCAAAGGCAGGGTGCGGGAAGAGAATGGGAGTGGGATAGGCAGTCTCAGCGGAAAGCATGTCCCAGGAAATTTGTAGCACGGATAACTGCAAGTTGACTAAAAACATAGGCAATTAAGCTGAATGATGAGCTTTAATGAATACCACTATAGCCTTAGTAAATGAAAGAAAATCCTGAGTCACTGCTAGCTACAGCTATTTTTAGTTTAATGAAATCTCAAGGGAAATACATTTCTGTACAAAGATTTTCAGACTCTTGGGTTATAGCCAGAGCAAAGAAGCTGAGTTTGCATGATGTGCAATAGAGCTGCAGGGGGTCAGAATCTGCCTACTGGCCACCGAGAGATGTTTGTCTTCACTCACCTCCCTGTGGAGCTAACAAACCCGAGAAAGTACCCCTGTGTCTGTACCCCTGTCTCAGGCCATGTGTGAATTTAGATCCTTATGAGAGGATGGATCCATCTCCCTTCAACACTTAGGCACCAACACAGTCGAAACACTAATTATTAACAGTGCAGCTCAGTGGAGTCCACTTAATACATCTTATACAAGGTAACATATAACACCAGGAGAAAAATGGAATTAGTGCATTTGCTGGAGAAACAATATTAGGAATACTAAGGAATCTGGAGAACACCGCCTCTTCTTTCTTAGGTTTTTTCTGCCACTTGGGTGGCTGGCTGAGAGAATGTACAGCTTTCCTCAGTCTTTACCTCCCATTAGTCCTTTTAAAATCAGAGAGCTGGTATGAAAAGGCCTGAAAGAAAAAGCGGGGGTGGGAGGTCAGGTGGGCAAGGGGGCTCTTTTGTGCCCAGTCGGAGGCGGGTTGCTGCTGCAATGGCCTGGTCTCAGCTCCCACTGTGGTCTCCCATTCCCAGCCTGCGTCCTCCACCGCCCTCCCCACCCGGCCCTGGAGCACACAGCTGCCCTGGCTGCTGCCCACGGTGTGTCCTAACCAGCTGGGGAGTTGACCATAATCCCATTGTGTCAGGCGGGTGTAAAGCCACGGTTTGAGGTCTAGGGGAGGTCACTGATGGTTTACCTTCCACTAACAAGGATCTGTGATTAGAGCACAGAGAGGTTTGTAAATCCTAAAGGGATAGGACAGCTACTTATCCCTTAAAACACAGCACATTTGCTGGGTTTTTATCTCCAGGTATCTGTGGACAGTGGATCTAGGTGTTTGTAGGGCAGGTTTACATAATACATAGTGCTGGCTCTCCCTTGGCTTTTATTTTCTGAGACTTATATACGTAAGTGTAAGTCACCTTGTTTAAACCCAGTCATGAGGTAAACTGCATTCCCTCTCTTCATTACAATCACTTGCCCAAGGTTACAGAGCTCATGCATGGGGGTTGAGAGAGGGGGACAGATGCCAGGGAAGGCAAATCCTGGGAAGAGCAAGGGTGTTGTGGTTGCCGTAGGACTGTTGTCACTGGGGCCCTTGGTGGAGGGGGGTGGTGGACATCACTCTAAATGAATCAGAGAGCTTTGTGGGATTGCCTCTACCTGGCGAGGTATGCATCTTTCAGATCCCTGGTTGAAGGTTGGTTGTGTGTGTGTGTTCTGACACGGGTTGTTCATTCTCTCATCTTTGTCATGGCCTGGCATGTCAGCGAGAGACAAGGCCCTGTGCGTGGACCTGGCATTCAACCTGCTGTGTGAACTCAGCACGGCCTCACCTCCCCAGGCATTTGTTTCCCTGTGACATGAGGCCAGAGGGTGAACCAACTGGGAACATGTCCTTCTGCCACATTCTGCCTCAGAGCGAGGACAGAGGAGTCGGACTGTAGAGCGCCGGCTCCACCACAGGGAACGGCTAATAAGCCTCCTGGCCGTGGTGGCTGTGTCTTCATATTGGAAACAGCTGCCCCTGACCTGTGTGAGGTACTCATGGGCTCAGAAGAAGCCCTTCTCCAAACCTGCCAACTATATCCTTCCCTGTGCTGCCTGATACTGTGACGCTAGACCACCACCAGCCCTCCTTGGCACCAGGCCTTGACTTCTTCACTTCCTGACCTTGGTGCTCAAATGTCCTCACAAAACATTGAGCAGTGCTGCTATCCTTTCTGCTCCTCCCTCTCCCCCCAACTTGTAACAAAATTCTGTCTTGTAGAAAGTGTATTGCCAGCGAGTCCAGGACAAGGCTAGGGCATGTCAGGAGGTAACTGCTACTACTGCTGTTTTGCAGATTGAATCCATTTACTACTTTGTGGTTGGGGACATTCCTGAGGAATCCAAGCGGCTTCTCCTCCAGAGGGCTGTGGAGATCCCATGTCCTGTCTGCACCGTGTCCTTCAATGCCAGAGGAGAAGATACTATAGCTTTCTTAAAGAATCTGAGTGCCAGGACCCACGGCAGGTAGGTAGAAGCATGCTCTGAGGGACTGTGAGTGAGCTGCCTGCTTCCGCAAGGTCAGCAGTGGGCCCTGGGTTCTTCGTGGTCCTAACCAATCTGCGGCTGTGTTCTTCCCATCTTTCCAACAATCTTTAGTCTCTGTGCACTTTTTCTCCTCTACCCTGTATCTATCTTGCCATTTCATTTTATTTTCTGTAATTTGGATGCTTGGACATTGTGGGACTTGCTGACCTTGCAAAGACTGCCCCTCCCCAGGGCTAGCTAATTCCAAGAGAGAGAGAGAGAGAGAGAGAGAGAGAAAGAGAATATGACTCCCCTGGGAGTGCAGCTTTCATGTGCAAACTAACTGATCCAGAGCCCAGGGTTCACCCTCACTCAGCTCTACCAGCCCAGAGCCAGATGCCGGAAAAGTACCTCAGAACTCGCTGAAATTATTCTAATTTAGCCAATCCTAAACCTGCTTACTCTGCCTTACCCATTCCTTCCTGCAGAATCCACAATACAACTCTTGCTCATGTTGTTCCCTTGTTTCTGCTGCCCCCTGACTGGCCCTGGTGCTGCCCAATGTGGCCCTGGGTTGGGTGGTATGGCCCCTCCTCTTGGGCACTGTCTTAGTCAGTTCCGGCTGCCATAAAAAAGTAGCACCGACTGGGGGCTTAAATAACAAAAATGTGTTTCTCACAGCTCTGAAGACTGCAAGTCCAAGGTCAAAGTGCCTGATAATTTATTTTCTGGTGAGAGACTCTTTCTGGCTTGTTGCCTTCTTGCTATGTCCTTTGTAGTAGGTAGGTAGGTAGGTAGAGAGAGAGAGAGAGAGAGGAAGAGAGAGAGAAAGCAGGGAAATCGAGAGCATGCAATCTCTCTGGCGTGCCCTTTTTGAAAGGATACTAATCCTATAGGATCAAGATCCACCCTTAGGACCTCATTTTATTACTAGACAGGGGTCCTGGCAGGTCTGCATAGGGCCAGATGGTAGTGTGCAGGTTCTTAATTTTGTACAGGAAAGATTTCACAACATGAGTTCATGTGACTTTGAGGACGTGTTTATTAAAGCTGGGGACAGTGAAACAAGGAAGGGTATCTCTCTTCTGTCTTAGCACAGAAGAAGCAATGGGAGGTACTAGGCAGGGCTGCTTTGGCTCTTTAGAGACGTTATGGGAAAGAAATGAGCCATGGTAGGGCTGCTTTAGCTCACTGATAAGCCAGAGAAAAAGAGGCCTTGGAGACAGGTTCCAGGGGTTAGCGCGGCACATGTTGCTGCTGCCCATTGCTCCCCCGGTTGCAGGTCTTAGGGACCTTCAGAGTTTAGGCGATGCATGTCTGTGGGGCAAGAAGAGGGGAAAGGGAAAGGTATGGGAGTGTTCCTCAGAGGGACAGCTTGCATGCTGTGTCCTTTGTTTTGAGGGTTATTTACTTATTTAGAGAAAGGGAAAAGAAGGGAGAAAGAGGGGGGGAGAACCATCAATCCGTACACACTGCAACTGGGGACCAAACCTGCAACCTTTTACTTTGCAGGACAATGCCCAACCAACAGAGCCACACTGGTCAGGGCTGTCTTGAGGTTTTTATCTCTCTTGCAGGCAAGAATCTTAGGGGCAGTCTCAGGGGAAGATCCAATAGAATATTCATCAGCTTTCCAGGCGTGTCCTTTCAGGGTCCAGGTCTCCACTGAATTGTTGACACCAGGGCAGGGGATCATTCATCAGTGCAGCTGGTCCTGATGTCAGCCACGGTTTTGCTTGCCTGATTTTGCTGATTTTCTGGGCCTGGAGCTGAAACACAACTGAGGCCTAGATGTCAGAACCTCATTGTCCTGGGGGCTTAATGCTTAAGGGCTAATCTCCAGCCCCGTTGTTTGTTCTCCCTCTAAGAGGAGATGCGTCTAACCTGTGTGACTATCAACATTCCAGGGGAGGAAAAGTCTGGGGAGGGTCCGAGCTTCATGACTGGTGATATGAAAGGTCAGGGGGTCTAAACCGCATGACCCGTGATATGCTAGGGGAGGAAAGGTTACCTGTGGCAGGGGTGGGGTGAGGTCCTTGTTTTCCCATTGCTAGGCACCTGGGGTTTTCTGCCCTGGTGACCTTCTATACCCGGTCCATCATTCTTGCTCTGCTTACTACAAATCACTTTAGGGGTTAAGGCTTCAACATATGAAAATTGAAGGGTGGACACAATTCGGTTTATAGCAGGAACTGTGAGTACCAAACTATATTTTCCGTTGCAGTTAAACTGATCTGTCAGCCTCATCATATCTGAATAATAATGAAACCTACATTTTAAAACATACCCCACAGCCCTGTCTGTGCGTGAGTTCAAGCCCCTTGTGGAGAATAGCCAGCTGCTCACGTGATGCTGAGGGGAGTGACTGCGTCCTTCCTAAGACAGCCTGTCTGAAGTGAATGCGAAGCCCGCTCTTGAGTATTTGTTCCCAAAATTGAGTTGCTCAGCATATTTGTGTGGGAAGTTTGTTAATCATTTGGATGTCTGGGTTTCACCTTGCAAGCTGATTCCACGTAATACAGGGGAACCTGGGAACATGCTCTTAGCCCTTCATTTTGCATAAGAACTACTAAGGGAGCTTGATTAAAATGCAGATGTCTTGACTGCAGTCCCAGAGATAGGGGGAGCCAGGGACATAACTTTTTACAGGATCCCTGATGATTCTGAGGAACACGGCTCTGGCTGCTCTTAAAGCAATTTAAAGTCTTCTGACATCAGGTAGTTGGCCACCATTCTGGGCTTCTGAGCCCCCTAATACAGAAAGGGCGCACTGCCCCACCTTTGCTGTTGGAGACAGATAAAGGCAACTGGCAGGGCCACCTTTCTTGCTTGTCCTCTTCTCTGACCCTGTGGGCATTTCCTCTGGGCAGGTGAGAGGCCAGGCAGTAATTTAACAGGGAGTTCACTCTGACTTTTAGGCCTTTAAATTTTAACAATTTACCACTGCATTTCAGCTCCAGATCTTTAGGCCATGCACCATGGAGGTCTGTAGAAGAGGACGAGGTGTAGACAGCCCTCCTGTCCCTGCTTTTGCGTTGGACAGTGAGCCCACCCGCAGCCGGTGGTGCTCCTCCTCCTCACTCTGCCAGGCCCCTGGGGTTCCTGGTAGGGCTCTATGCACTTTGGCTCCTGAGCCCCAGCTAAAGTGCAGTTATTAACCAACTGTAAGGGCATGTCCTGAGCGTCTCATCTTGCAGGGAGCCTGGAGTCTGCATACCCCTGTGCAGAGCCAACAGCTGTCAGGTGCAGTGCTCTCCAAAGAGCCCAACTTACTGGTGATTTGCTTTGTGCACAAGAAGGGCTGTGTTAGCCAGAGGGAATGTCTGCCCTGTTCTCTTTTCCAATCTGGAGAACATTTCAGAGAGTAGAAAGTTGGGCACCAAAGGCCTTGGCACTCAGGGTGTGGGCCCTGCTAGGAAGAGCCTCAGCATCTCCTCTCTGCCATTTCTGCTCTGGACGAGGGCCTCGCAGGAGGCGAGCACAAGCAGATTGAGCCCATCAGCTTCATGAGGGGCCGTTGGACAAGGTTGGCTTGTTCCCTGCCATCAAGCCGTCATCCTAATGTCACTGAAACCCTTTAGAAATAGGACTGAGGCTTTCCATGGCCAAGGTGAGGCCCACACCTCTCCCACTATCAGCCCAACCACCCATCCACCCATCCTCACCTGTGCTTCAGGATTCTCTTGTGTCGAATGAGTAGCAACAGGCCACCCCTGAGGGGCAAGGGAAGCATTACTCAGATATCTCCTCTGCCCATCTGAAAGAAATTTCCTATGATTACTGACTGTCTGAATTCCAGATAAGTGGCTTCAGGTGTGACTTAATCCATCACCCATGCACTATACCAGTGTCCCTTGAGCTTCAAGGTGCACATGAGTCCCCTGGGGAGCTTGTTCAAGTGCTGATTTGGACTCAGCATCTGGGTGGGTGAGGGAACATGCACCGTAACCAGCTCCTGGTGCTGATGCTGCTCCTGGGGCTGCACTTGAGGTCCCTATAAACCTGTCCACACAAGAATTCTTTCCATTCATACTACGTGTAGGTTCTGGGGAAGTGTGCATTTGCTGAGTTAAAGCACCTGCAGGCTGTTGGCCGTGAGCAGGTGAGCCCTGGCACCGTTGTCACCTGCTCTCTGACTGCGGGGCTGCAGGCACTATGGGGCCATGTTAGACTTGGCTTGCCCAAACCGGGCTGCCATGATTGAACCCTGGGAACAAAGAATAGATAGAAGCACAGGGTATCCAGGGAAGAAATGCCATTTGGCTGAGCTATTACTGTGTAATAAAGAGAAGAGTCATCTCTTTTCTCCCTCCTCCCTGTCTCTCATCTGTGGGAACAGACAAGGCACAGGAAAAGCAGCATGGAAGAACAAGTTCACAGTCTCGGGAGACTGAATAGACATGTGCAAATACCACCTTCCAGCCTAATGTTGCAAACTGCTTCATGTTTCAGGTTCCATGCATTTGCAGAGAGAACAGAGTGTGTGGAATTTCCTGAATTCTTTCAAAAAGATGGTGACAGTGTAGTGACTTGGAATTCAAGGAAACTGAAAGGAAGACTCCCTCCAGGTACCTGGAATCAAAAAGAAACAAGTGTGTTTTGTATCTTAATTTCAGATGATCTTGTATCCTTGGAAATAAAGCACTAGGTAGGGACTATCTGTGTCTTGTATTATTTATGTGGTACAAGGGTAGAGTTCATGGATGTTAATAGTGAATTTTTCAGTTTAGCAACCAGTCGTAAACTCATCACCCAGGGAAGTGATCTAAGTGATATGTGTTTACAAACTTGGGAACCTTCCGGAGACGTGGCCCCAGGGCCTGTCAGTGCAGGATGCAGTTCTTGGCAGGGCAGAGCCCTCTGCTGCCCAGGTTAGCTGGATGCTGTGGTGAGGACGCCTACAGTTCCCTGGGTTTTCTGCTGCCCTGCGCGCCAGTGACAACATTGCTAGTAGATGATGCATGTGTGGGATTGAACTGCCTCTTGTTGAGGGCCAAGGTGCACAGGAACCCCTGCAGAGGCCAAAGGAACCTCCCCTTTCATTCAAGGAATGTGATCAGAGAGAGTAACAGGCATAGAAAATGACGTCACAAAGTCAGGGAGAAGTAGGGTTGTGGCTTGGAAAAACAGCACTAGACAGTTACTCAGAAAGCCAAAACACGGGAGTTTCGTTGGGCCTGGTGAAATTGCCCAGTGCCAGGCACCGATAACACACCACTGAGAGAAGCAGGGAGCGGGCTCCTGTTTCTGTGTGAGATGACAAAGGGGTAGTTAGGCATCTGAGAAAGCCCACCCACCTCCACCTTCCTGCTCACTTTTAGGAATCGACAGAAGGATTTCTAGCTTCAATATGAGGCAAGAATGACTCTTTGGGAACAGAGGAGAAGCTGCAAGATACAGCTGCTTGAAAGTTTCCTTTTCGTGTAACAGTGTTACCAAGGCTCCCGGGGAAGGGCACTGGGACTGAGCAGGAGGCAGCCGTGTCAGGCGGGGAAGGCAGGGGGCAGCCGGGTGGTCAGGTGGAGATGAAGGGGGTGGGTCACTAAGTGTGTATCGAGACACACTTTGTGAATTCAGATTCTTAGTGCCCCAGAGCAGAGCAGGGGATTGGTCCCAGTGGAACTCACAGAGGGCACTGCTTTAGGTAATAACTGACACCTTTGTGCTGATGGTGAATTAGATGTCTCTAAGAAATTGAGAAAATATCAATTGATAAGCAAGGTTGATGCTAATCTAAGAAAAATAATTCAGGATGTATACCATGCCTAGTTGTGTATATCCTGGAAGTAAAGGCTACATCTTACAAGTGTACAGGTGTGTTACAGTGAGCTCCAAGACCAAACGTGAACCAGCGTCTTCTTCTGCTGTGTGGGAAGGACAGATCTTTCACTTTTCCTTGTTGCGCATTATGTTGCCACTCACTGCGTTTATATCAAGAAAGTATCCTTTGAACATAGCCAATCTATTTTCAGTTTCTCAGATTCCAAAATAACATTTGATAGGTTGGTATAAAATTCTGGTGTTTTAAAAGAGAATATAATTTGTAAATATTAAAAAAATAACTCTCCACAACCTCTCCAACACTTGTTTGTTGCTTTGTTTATGAGAGGTTGTGGAGAAAAGGGAACCCTAGTGCACTGTTAGTGGGAATGCAGGCTGGTGAAACCACTATGGAAAACAGTATGCAATTTCCTCAAAAAACTAAAAATGGAACTGCCTTTTGACCAAGCAATTCTACTGCTAGGATTATATCCTAAGAACCCTGAAACACCAATCCAAAAGAACGTGTGCACCCCAATGTTCATAGCAGCACAATTTACAATAGCCAAGTGTTGGAAGCAACCTAAGTGCCCATCAGCAAATGAGTGGATCAAAAAACTGTGGTACATTTACACAATGGAATTCTATGCAGCAGAAAGAAAGAAGGAGCTTATACCCTTGGCGACAGCATGGATGGAACTGGAGAGCATTATGCTAAGTGAAATAAGTCAGGCAGTGAAAGACAAATACCATATGATCTCACCTTTAACAGGAACCTAATTAACAAAACAAACAAGCAAGCAAAACATAACCAAAGACACCGAAATTGAGAACAGGCTGACAGTGACCAGAGAGGAGAGGGGAGAGGATAATAGGGGAAAAGGGTGAAGGGTTTGCAGGAACATTTATAAAGGACGCATGGACAATAACCAGGGGGGCGGGGATGGAAATGGGAGGGAGGTGTGGAGGGCTGGGGTGGTGGTGGGGGTACAGGGAAAAGGCAGAAAACTGTACTTGAAGAACAATAAAAAAATGTTAAAAAAAACCTCTCATCTGTTTTTCTCTGTTACATCAGTTATTTCCTAGAAACCGTGATATCACTTCTGATTATTGAATGAGAGCAATGAAGTATACTAACTCTAAATGTTTAATTTTTGTCACTTCAAAGGGCTTTTTTCTAAGATGGTTAGAGCTGGGGTGTGTGTTGCGAGGTGCATTACATACATTAACTCATTTAATCTTCCCAACAACCACGGAGGTGAATGATATCGTTATCCCAATTTTTCAGAAGAGAAACAGCCTTGGAGTTATTTTCTTAGGTTACACAGCTGTTAAGAGGCCGAGCCGAGTCTGAGTCTAGGCCCACAGAAACGAGGCTCCCTTACACTCTGCAGACATATTATAGACAAGATGGAAAATACAGAGCAAAAAGGAAAAGAAAAATTGTTGCCACCCAAAGATTTTCACTGTCGAACATAGTAATGTATTTCCTTCCAATCTACTCATTGCATACTATTTTTAACAAATGAAGCATAAATGGTATATTATGTACCAATTTGGATATTGCATTTTCTACTTAATATTGTAGTTAGTATTTTTCCATGTTTCTAGAAAACTTTTATAAATGACACTTTAAAATACATAACTTTTTGAACACATTGTATAATTTTGTTAGTCATTTCTGTTCGATGTTTGGGTACTTTCTAATTGTTTTTTTATTTTATTAAAGATTTTATTTATTTATTTTCAGAGAGAGGAGAAGGGAGGGAGAAAGAACAATGTATGGTTGCCTCTCACATGGCCCTCACTGGGGACCTGGCCTGCAACCCAGGCATGTGCCCTGACTGGGAATCGAACTGGGACCCTCTGGTTCCCAGCCCGCACTCAATCCACTGAGCTACACCAGCCGGGAGTAATTGTTTTTGCTGTTATAGATGGTACAGCACTTCTCTTTTTTTGTGGTGTATTTCCTCCTATATTTTAGATTTTGGGGGGATTGATTTCTGGTAGTGAAAGTACTGGATCAATATATTTGAATGTTTGGGGGTAATCTCTCACATTGAATTGCTTTCCAAAAAATGTTTCAAGGCAAGTTAACTCACCTCAGAAGTGTATGGAAAGACCCATTTCACTGAAGTCAAATTAGCATAAAAATAGGATCTAATTGTTTCTATCTGAATTTCTTTATTCACATATATATTTAAATTAAATTTATTAGGGTGATATTGGTTAATAAGATCATATAAGTTTCAAGTGTACGTTTCTATGATACATGACCTGTACACTGCACTGTGTGCCCACCACCCAAAGTCAGATCATCTTCTGTCACCATGTGTTTGGACCCCTTTACCCTGGACTGTCTCCCCACCCCTTCTCTATGGACAACACCATAATGTTATCTGTAGCCTATGAGTTTCAGTTTTATATTCCACATATGAGTAAAATCATATGGTTTTTGTTCTTTTCCATCTGACTTAATTTGCTTGGCACGATACTCTGAAAATCCATCCATGTTGTTGCAAATGGCAGTATTTCATCTTTTCTTATGGCTGAGTAGTCTGTATGTGTATGTACACACACACATGTAGTGTGTATATACATACACACACACGTACCACATCTTCTTTATCCAATCCTCTATCAAAGGACACTTCGGTTGTCTCCATGTTTTGCTATCTTGAGTAATACTGCAATGAACATAAGAGTGCATATATCTTTGCAAATAAATATTTTTAATTTTTTCAGGTAGATACCCAGAAGAGGCATTGCTGGGACATATGATAGCTCTGTTCTTAATTTTTTGAGGAACCACCAAACTGTTTTCCATAGTGGCTGTACCAGTTTACATTCCTACCAGCAGTGAATGAGGGTTCCTTTTTCTCCACATCCTCTCCAATAACACTTGTTATTACCTGTCTTGTTGATAATAGCAATTCTAACAGGTGTGAGGTGGTATCTCACTGTAGTTTTGATTTGTATTTCCCTAATGGGTAGTGAAGTTGAGCATTTTTTATGTATCTGTTGCCATGTATATGTCTTCTGGAGAAGTGTCTGTTCAAGTCCTCTGCCCATTTTTTAATTGGATTGTTTGCTTGGTGTTGAGTTGTATATTTTGATATTAATCCCTTGTCAGAGCTGTTGTTAGCAAATATCACTCCCATTTGATTGACTGACTTTTTGTTTTGTTAGCAGTTTCTTTTGCTGTGCAGAAGCTTTTTAGTTTGATATAGCCCCATTCATTTATTTTTGCCTGTACTTCCCTTGCCTTTGGGGTCAAATTCATAAAATGTTTTCCATAACCAAGGCCCATAAGTTTAATACCTATGTTTTCTTCTATATAATTTGTTTCAGATCTTATATTTAGGTCTTTGGTCCATTTTGAATTGATTTTTTGACTATGGAAACAAACTGTAATCTACTTTCATTCTTTTGTATGTGGCTTTCCAGTTTTCCCAACACCACGTGTTGAAGAGGCTTTTATTTCTCTATTGTGTGTCGTTGGCTCCTTTTTCAAAAATTATTTGCCTGTATACGTGTGCTTTTATTTCTGGGCTCTTAATTCTGTCCCATTGGTCTGTATGCCTGTTTTTTGGCCAATATCATGCTGCTTTATTTATTGTAGCTCTGTAGTATAATTTGAAGTCAGGTAGTGTGATACCTCCAGCTTTGTTCTTTTTTTTCTCAAGATTGCTTCAGCTATTGGGGGGTCTTTTGTGGTTCCATACAAATATGATGATTTTTTTTGTTCTATTTCTTTAAAAAATGACATTGGGATTTTGATGGGGATTACATTAAATCTATATATTGTTTTGGAAAATATGGCCATTTTAACTATGTTGATTCTTCCAGTCCATGAATACAGAATATCTTTCCGTTTCCTTGTGTCTTTTTCAGTCTCTTTTAATAATGCTTTGTAGATTTCAGTCCTTCACATCCTTTGTTAAGTTTATCCCTAGGTATTTTATTCTTTTGGTCACAATTTCAAAAATAATTTTATTTCATTTCTTTTTCTGAAGTTTCATTGTTAGTATATAGGAAAGCAGTGGAATTTTGTACATTAATTTTGTGTCCTGCAAGTTTACTGTGTTTGTTTATTGTTTGTATTAGTTTCTTTGGTGGAGTCTTTATAGCTTTCTATATACAGAATATGTCATCACAAAAAGTGGCACTTTTACTTTTTCATTCCCAGTTTTATGCATTTTATTTCTTTTGCTTGCCTGATTGCTCTGGATAGGACTTCCAGAACTATGTTGAGTAACATAGTTCTATGTTGTGGTGACAGTGGGCATCCTTGTCTTCCTGATTTTAGAGGAAAAGTTTTCACTTTTTCCCCATTGAGAATGATATTAGCTGAGTGTTTGTCATATACAGCCTTCATTATGTTGAGATATTTTCCTTCTATATCCATTTCATTGAGTGTTTTAATCACAAATAGATGTTGTATCTTATCAAGTGCTTTTTCTGCATCTATTGATATCATATGATTTTTACCCTTTGTTTTGTTATTGTGTTGTATTACATTGATCAATTTGCATATGTTGAACTACCCTTGTGCTCTTGAAATGAATCTCACTTGATGCGATGTGCTATTTTTAAAATATATTGTTGTATTTAATTTGATAGTATTTTGTTTAGGATTTTTGCATCTGTATTCATCAGAGATATTGGCCTATCATTTTCTTTTTGTGTGTTATCTTTGCCAGAGTTTGATGTCAGGGTTGTGTTGGCCTCATAAAATGTGTTGGGAAGTATTGACCCTTCTTCAATTTTTGGAAGAGTTTGAGAAGGATAGGTATCAAATATTCTTTGAATGTTTTGTAGAATTCACTAGTGAAGCCATCTCGTCCTGGATTTTTATTTGGGGGGAAGTTTTTTTATGGTTGTTTCAATTTCCTCACTGATTATTGGTCAATTAGATTTTCTAATTCTTCATGGTTCAGTCTAGGAAGTTTATATATTTCTAGGAACTTACCCATTTTTTCTAGGTTATTGAATTTGGTGGCATATAGCCTTTCATAGTATTCTAGTTTGATCCTTTACATATCTGTGATGTCTGTGGTAACTTCTCTTTCATTTCTGATTTTGTTTATATGAGTCTTTTTTTCCCCCTCAGTGAATCTAGCCAGGTGTTTGCCAATTTTATTACTCTCTTCAAAGGACCAGCTCTTTGTTGTATTAATTTTTTGTATAGTCATTTTGTTCTCTATTTCATTCAGTTCTGCCACAATTTTTATTATTTCCTTTCCTCTGCTGTCTTTGGGTTGCTCTTGTTCTTCTTTTTCTAGTTCTTTAAGATGTAGTGTTAGGTTGTTTACTTGGGATTTCTCTTGTTTCATGAGATAGGCCTGTAATGATACAAACTTCCCTCTTATTGCTGCTTTCACTGCATCCCAGAAGTTTTGATATGCCGTATTGTCATTCTCATTTGTCTCTATATATCTTTTGATCTCACCCTTTATTTCTTCTTTGACCCAGTCAGTTATTAGTACTAGTATGTTGCCTAATCTCCACATATTTTTGGGTTTCTTTATTTCCTTTTTGAAGTGGATTTCTAATTTAAGAGCACTGTAGTCAGAGAATATGCTTGATATGATTTCAGTCTTCTTGAATTTGCTGAGGCTAGTTATGTGACCCAACATATGGCCTATCCTCGAGAATTTTCCGTGTGCACTGGAGAAGAATGTGCAATCACCCAAAACCCAAAACAGAGACACATAACTTAAAAAAAGAGGAAAGAGGTATGGAATACCACCTGTATTTCTTTGATGAAGAAATTAATGTCAATTATTAGTGAAAAGCAATGAATATTTTATATTTTTCTTTTGTGAATTACCTGTTTGTCTTTTGCCCATTGGTCTGTTGGGGTTTTGTGTTTCTTATATTGTGTGAACTCTGCATATTAATGACATTAACTCTTTGGTGTTATTACTTATGGATAATTTATCCTAGTGATTGTTTTGCTTTTGAGTTTGGATACATTTTATATGCAACCTTAAAATCTGCAATCCAATCTGTAAATCCTATAACTTTTGTGAGTCTATCTCTTTTCCATTTGATTATTTATGGCCTGAGTTTTAAAAAAAAAATCTTCTTGGTCCATCTAGATTTATTTTGAAGTATGATGTAATGTATGATGTAAATAGATGTTTTTCTCCAGTAGCTCATACCTGTATTCACACCATTTATCTCTCTGGCTTTTTATAATATATTACATTCCTATGTGATAGGCTTGCTCCTGGGCTGTGTGCCCTCCTTCACTCCCCTTTCCCTTCTAGTCTTCCCTTTCTAGTGATGACCTTCGGCATTAATTTGTTTTTCTGTTTTCCCTGTGTATTTCTTGTAGATGTGAAATATGGGTTTGATATTTATTTATTTAACTTTATTTTTTATCATCATTTATCCCCAATTCCCTCTTCCAACTCCACATACCCCTCTTACCCCCACCCTCCCCCCTTGCAATCACCACACTGTTGTCCATGTCCATATGTTCTTTCTCCTTTTTTTCTTTTTTGCTCAATCCCTCCACCTCCATCCCAGCCAGCTTGATATTTTTTAAATAAACCTTCCCTTTTCTGCAGTGTTGGACTGAACCTTCTAAGGGGAGAACATGTGTATGCCTGATTTTTATGCTATCTTATTCAGTGCATGCTCATTTCCTCATAATATCCATTGACATTTTAAGCTTTTTGTTTTTTTACTCCCAATACATTTTACTTCCTTTCTCTTTTTTTCTTTTCTTCACTCCTTCCCCCACCTTGTTCATAAGTATAGATTTCGGTAGGTTCAGCTGTACAACTTGAAAGGAAAAAAAAGATTGAGCTGAATCAGTAGTGTGCTTACTTCACTTTCCTTGTCAATGTATTAAAGCCTTTAAACACTTAGAACAATAATATTGCATTTGTACCAATTAGCAAGTGACAATTTAAAAGGTTATAAATATTCTCTAAAGTTCCCAGAGTCCTTTGGACTGTTCCAACTTAAATTAGTAGAGACTGGATAAATGCATTGCTACAAATTCTGATCTCATTTAATTTTGACATTTGATACTTATTGATAAGATATTTGTAGAAATTTAGATTTCTTATGGGTTTGATAGATAAATTATAATAGTATCTGCAATAAGTTAGTTATGTATAAATTATGACCTTATATTAGTTATGTATGAATTAGGCCTTATATTTTGGGGTGATTCCTTACATCAATCTCTTCTCATAAAAGGAAAAAGTAGTTGCAAACTGAGAGCAATTTTGTCTTGTTTCTTGCTTCATTACAAAGGCAAAAATAGATGCATCAAATACAATCATTTATTTATTCTGTGCTTGCTTTGGATTCTTTTATGGATATTAATTCCTTGGAAGAATTTCCCCTCAGATTGAATCTTTTCTTACTTGTTTTTCCAGGATTCTTCTTTTCAGGTGATAGAAAGCTTTTCCAGTATCTTGACATGGGCACTAGGTTGGTACATTAAATGGTGCATTACTTTTAAAGTTTTTCTTGCATTAGCTCCCAGGAGTTCACGGTCAATCTTCTTCACCATCAAGACTATTTAGAGAGAGGACAGGAAGGGGACTAAGGTTCATGGTATCTATTGTGTCAGCTCCACTGAGCACTTGTGCCTGCCCATCTCAGGGATCAAGAGAAAATTGCCTCTAACCCATGATTCTGTGGTTAGGTGCTATCTAAAAGCCTTCCCCTAGGTTTCTGAGAACCTAAGGGAACCCTTTTGTTCTTGCACTCTGGTGTTCTGTTTGCCCACATTGAGTCTGGCTCCCCCATGGTATCCTGGATGGAAATTCATGCCCTCAATTTATTCCCTCCCAGCACTCTCCTCGAACACTCTTTATTAGGTGTGATTTTAATAGATGCTACTGACCCTCTGAAAGTTGAGGAAAGACTAACATACATCCTCCCTGCATCCACCCTTCTATTTCTTCTTTTGTCTTTGGAAGCCTCTCACTATTTCTATTTAAGAGCAAAACATGCCATTGAATCTCCTCTCTAATCCCAATGACACTATTGGAGTTTGTTAAGCTACTTGGATCTGTTGTTTATAGTGTTCATCAAATTTTGAAAATTTTCAGCTATTATTTCTTGATCACAGGTCTACAGGTCAAATTCAGTTTGAGTGCTCTAGGATAGATTTGTCTTCTTTTTTTTTAAGATTTTTTATTTATTTATTTTTAGAGAGAGGGGAAGGGAGGGAGAAAGAGAGGGAGAGAAACAGCAGTGTATGGTTGTCTCTCACATGGCCCTCACTGGGGACCTGGCCTGCAACCCAGGCATGTGCCCTGACTGGGAATTGAACTGGGACCCTTTGGTTCCCAGCCCACACTCAATCCACTGAGCTATAACAGCCAGGGCTGGATTTGTCTTCTTTTAACTAGTGCTATCCCTGGTATATATATATATTTTTTTTTTTTTAAATTAGTTTATTTTTCTTCAATTACAGTTGTCTGCATTTTCTCCCCTCCCCTCTGCCCCACCCCACCGAACTCCACCTCCCTCCCTTACTTCCACCCTCCCCCTTGGTTTTGTCCATGTGTCCTTTGTAGTAGTTCCTGAAAACCCTTCTCCCCATAGTCCCCTCTCCCCTCCCCTCTGGCTATTGTTAGATTGTTCTTAATTTCAATGTCTCTGGTTATATTTTGCTTGCTTTTTTATTTTGTTGCTTATGTTCCAGTTAAAGGTGAGATCATATGCTATTTGTCCCTTACCTCCTGACTTCTTTTGCTTAGCATAATATTTTTATTGTAGCAAATACCATGAGCACAACAGCCAAGCCAAACCATGCAGCCATAAATAAGGCCCCTGTTCATGTTACACCCACTAATATTCCATTGACCAAAGCAAACCACATGACCAAGTCCAATAGTAGTGGGATGGGAGTCTCCACTCACGCCATGATGGAAAGGGAAGTAAATATTTGCTGAGCAATAATGTAAGCTACCACAATCTTTTGTTCTTGTTTGATTCTTTTCTTGGCTCCGGGAGAGTATTTGCTAGACATTGAATCAACTTTGGAGTTAGACCTGGATTCAAATCCTAGTTTTGCCACTAATTACTTGTGTGACCTTAGGCAAGTTACTAACCTTTCTGAGCTATGTTCACTCATCTGTAAAAACGGACATAATAACATTTACCTCAGGTGGTGGTTAGGAGAAGTAAAGCAATGGCACACATGGAAACGTTTACTATAAAATTGGCATTTAGTTAATGTTAGTTTTTCGGGGGGGGACTCCAAATGGGCTTTTATTGTAGACATTGGTTCTAGAAAGTAAGATGATCCAAAAGGAAATGCAGCCTGTATCATAAAGAATATTTTTAGAGTAGTCATGATAGTAACCAGTTTATTTGCGTGCATAAGATGGATGGGAACTGGACTTTGGAACTAGGAAATGAATACTGTATTGTTAAATGTGTCCCAATGGAAGGAAGAGCCATGTTTAAGGTTGATACTAGGAGTAGGCCACTGGGACCTATCTAGAGGAAATCAGGAGCATCTGCTCTTCTCCTGGAAATGGTAAGTAGGATTATACTGTGGGGCCCTTTGTGGAAATGACTTTCACCCACTTCCCTATTTTCAGGCTGGGCTAAGTGACAGGCTTGAATGGTTTAGGAATATTCATAAATTGAACATGGTAATTTTCAATCCTCAGAAGCTTTCAGATTGGGATGGGTTCTTCTGGTTGGGGGCTGGGTTATTCCCATCTTGGGAAAGAACCTTCACTGCTGGTGCTTTCCAGGGACTGCATCTCTAAGAGTATAGTCCTAATCCTATGGGGAGCTACTGCTTAGGTTATGAAAGCCATGTGGGCCTACAGTGAGGGGTCAGTTTAGTGGTTTGGGGACTTCCCTAAGGAAAGAAAAAGGTATTTTGTCTTTAGTTTGGTTCTTCCTGTTTTATGCTAAAATATTAATTGAACTGAAATTATAAAGTTTTCAATGAGGGCCTGGCACCAGGCTGCAAAAAAAGAGGAAATAATTTCACCATTGATGTAGTTAGCCCAGCATTTGGACTCACTGGGGAAGCTCACATGGGCTTTAATGGCCTGCAGTGTCAGGCTCTTCAGGATTGGAAACGCAAGGCACTCCAGTGGTAGGATGAGCACCCAGGCTGACAACATGGTCAGAGCTCTGAGCTCCCACTTCAAGCCAGAGCATTATGCTTTATACTTGAAGAGAAGGAATAGCAGGAGGAGAGAAACTGCAGACAATTGGATCACAGTTTTCACTTTCACGTGTTTATATATTTTTTAAAATGTATCACCGGTAGAACCAGTAGCTCAGAACCCTCTCCTGGTTCTAGGAGATTAGCGTTGGACAGCATGGCACTTTCACTTCTGGGCCAACCCCACTCATTCTGTCATCACCAATCAATCCATCCTCCCCCCTTTCCACTGAACCTGTACTGGCCACGGCCCCTCCCAGCACAGCATGCTGGCCATCACCTGCTCATGGAGCAAAACTGTCAAATAAGGTTCAGTGTGCTCACGACCATGTTTTGCTTATGGGACATGACAAAAACTTAGCAATGAAGAAATAAAAAGGAATATCAGGTAATATAAAAAGTCTGTTTTTCTGAGAGTATCTTTGCTTTTGTCCAGTTCTCCTGGCAAAATGGTAGTAGAAAAGCTGCTCTGTTCCACTACCATTATTAAGTCCAAAAATGGTGTAGCTATAAAAATGTGGTTGATTCTATCTTTGGAAACTGCCTTCTTCTGTGTTGGTGGAGAAAAATGCGTGGACTAAAACTAACTATTATGAAACCAGACTTTCTTTTCTTTAACATACATTCAAGCTGTTATGTTTAAAGAGAAAAAAAATCAAGTTGCTTTCTTGGAATACACTTGTGATCTTTAATTAGATGGTTAAAGTTTACTGGCTTGTCACTTGACCTTGGCATTGCTGCTTTGTTTCTAATCTCTAATTTGGAAGCACTGATGGGTGCCTGTTTGTAGCTTACTGACAGCGGGGAGCTCTCTCAGAGGTAGCCTTCCTTCTCTCTAGAATCCAGTTTAATTTAATGGATGAAGCTGCACCAGCTGCACTTCCAAAGTTGTTGCCACATTACAGTTGAAAATGCTGAGACTTTAATTATCTCCAAGGTCCTGTTCCCTCAAATAGTGGGTTGCTTTGAATTCCCTTTTGCTGCTATGAGATGGTCATCTGGTTAGTTAACAAACATTTATTAAACTCCATCTGTGTGCTTTAGAGCCTCACTGGGATTGAGGAGGAGATTTAAAAGGAATAAAAGGCAAGGTTCCTATTCAGAGAACCCCACACTCTTAGAATGCCAATTATACTTCTGCTTGATGATTAAAAAGTTGCTCCTCCTCTTCGTAACTCCAGAATACCAGTTTAGACCTTAAGAACTGTTCTCCCGCACCTCTTCTCCCCTTAGTGCACACCTTCACCCAGTGTGTGTGAAGGTCCAGCTTCCCCAACCAGACAGTAAGCCCTGTTAAGGGCAGGGAACCTTATATTCCTTCCCAAACAGTGGCTGTGTATCCTGGGCTCCTGGTTTTATTCTCAACTCCTGACTGCAGTCCAGCCTCTCACCAGGCCCCCCACCCTCACTGTAGCCCTCTCCTGGCACTGGGCAGTGGTGAGGTGGGCTCAGGACTTCCATGACCAATATGATCTCTTAGAATCATACTGAAATTGAGTGATGCATCCTGCATCACCTAACAAAACATGAGGCATAGAGAGATCCCTCAACTTTTAAAAATTAAATTGAGTTGTTAGGGAAAAGAAATAGTGAAGACTCCTGGTAACATTTGAAAAAACTTGCTCTGCAAGCAATATATAACCAGAGACATTGAAATTAAGAACAAACTGACAGTAACCAGAGGAAAGGTGGGAGGGGATAGCGTAGAGGTAGGGGAGAAGGGTTTTTAGGAATATATATAAAGGACACATGGACAAAACCAAAGGGGATTAGGATCAAGGGTGGGGAGTGGGGATACCTGGGGTGGGCGGGAAGTGGTGGGGGGAAAATGGAGACAACTGTACTTGAACAACAATAAAAAAAGTTAAAAAAAATAAAACAATTTAAAAAATGAATTAAAAAAATAAATAAAGCCATAAAACCCCCCACTTGCTCTGATTTCAGGGTAAGAGATCCACTCCGTGTTTGTTATTTGAAAGTCAAGCAGTGCTGAGCTCGGGGAATACAATAATGAAAAAAGGAGGTCCCTCTCCTTCAGAAGTTCATGTTCTGAAATAGCCTATTCAGAAGTATCTGCTAGGAGTAGGGACATACCAGGGAGAGTGGTTATAAAAATGGATAAACATGGTTCTGTTCACAGTTTGATGAGGTAGACAAACTGCAGGTAGTAGAGGCCAAACACTTGGATGTTCTCTGAGTGAATAACCCACCAGGCCTGTCCTGTGGGAACTGATATCCAGGGCAGGCAGAGTGCAGCCGAGCCAGCAGCTGTGTGCTGTTACTCACCAGAATGTCACTTTAGGCCCTTCCTTGGGGATATAGCTCAGCGCCCATCATCAGAATTAGACTGGGTGGTTTCTATCACAGGAAGAGATGAGTCCATAGCCCCTTGAAGGAAACTGAAAACGACCAATACATCTCAGATGACACCTGCTGACATAGATCTCACATTGTGAGAACTTAGGAGGATACACAAGGACAGTGTTCTAGTGTGGGAAGAGTATCAGGGCTTTGGGCGCAGACAGACCCGAAGTTGAATCCTGACTACCACTCATTAGTTGTGTGGCCTTGGGCAATTTCTTTAATTTCTCTAAAACAAATTATCTTACATATAATTTCCTTATCTGTAAAATGGGGGTGATCATCCCTACTTGTATGATTGTCATGAGAGTAAATGAATTAACATATTTAAGTACCCAGTATGTTGCCTGGTACATAGTACATTTTAGTTTCTCCTTTTTCTTTTATGTGTCAGTAGTAGGAAGCAATCATTGTAAAAATGCATCAAAAATAAACAATGCTCTAAGAAATAGCAGAATGCTGTGAACCGTATCAATGACAGTGGCCTGACATGGGTGTCTAGAAGATTGTGTGTCAGGGACTCTTAGACATTTTGAAGGGGAAAAAGAGCTCTGACTTAATTGGGAAGCATTTCCTTAGGGCAGAAATAGAGAATTGGGAATTTTTCCCAGAAATCATGGAACTTTTTTCCCAAGAATGTTTTAGATAGAAATAATTTGTTTACATTCCCATCTTGTCTATTAGACTAAAGTGTCACAAACTTTTGTTGCAAAAGAATTGATGGGATGCTATTATTATTGTTAATGTTTTTTAATCCTCACTGGAGGATATGTATTTAGATTTAAATGAGAGGGAAAGGGGAGGAAAGAAAGAATCATCATTGTGAGAGAGAGACATTGATCTGTTCCCTCTCATATGTACCCTGACCGAGGATAGAACCCACAACCTAGGTATGTGCTGACTGGGAATTGAACCTACAACCTTTTGGTGTATAGGATGATGCTGCAACCAACTGAACCACCCATTCAGGGTAATGGGATGCTTTTACTTTCCTGGGGCCCACTCTCAGAATGCGTCTGGGGCAAGCCTTAGGAATCTGCATTTTGATAAGAAGATTGGGGGATTCTGACATGGGTTCTGAGGACCACACTCTGGGAAGACCACACTGGAGTAAGAGCCCGTTTCCTGTTCACTCTATTTCTGATCAAATATTATAGGCATTGATCAAGTTCTGTGAATGATGATGTTCCAAGAAGGTGACTTGTTGAGAAGAGGATATTTTTTAAAAATATTTATTTATTTAGAGAGGGAGGAAGGGAGGGAAAAAAGGAGAGAAACATTGGTAGGTTGCCTCTTGTATACACTCTGACTGGGAACTGAACTCACAACCCAGGCATGTACCCTGACTACAAATCGAACCAGTGATTTTTCACTTTGTGGGATGACTCCCAACCAACTGAGCCATAGCAGTCAGGGTAAGAAGAGAATGTGTTTAAATAATTGACTTCTTAGTTTCTAGCTAAGTGTCTTGTGAATTTGAAGAAAATAGTCTCCTAAAACCTGCTCATTCCTGAATATCCTTGCAGAGCAGGGAATGGACCCCACTGTGTGAGTGAGACTCAGTCCCAAGTAGTCCACAGGACCCATTTTCACAAAAACATGCTTCTGTTAAGGGCAGGAGGCTGAATAGATGCTAGTGTGAGCCTGCTCCCCCAAAACAATACCTAGCTTACTCTTTCTCTGTTGATTCAGAGTTGGCTGATGGGAATCAGGGAGCAGCTCAGTGACCAACTTGCATTTGTTTTGTGCACTGGACGTCTCTTAGAACCAAAGGAAGCTGAGCCTTTTTGTGATTGAAAAGCTGAAAAACAATTTTAATAATTTGTTTTATAGGAAATTTATAAAATTCTCCTGCGTTTACCATTTCATTAGAACTCTTACCCTTTGGGCTTCAGGACTTCTGGCCAAGATGGAGGCATAGGTTGATATACTTTGCTTCCTCTCACAACCAAAAGAAGGACAGAAACAAATTTAAAAACAAAAAACAGCCAGAACTGCCAGAAAATCAAACTGTATGGAGGTCCAACAACCAAGGGATTAAAGAAGAAACATTCACCTAGACTGGTGTGCTGAGACAAAGAAATATGGCCCAAATGAAAGAACAGATCAAAACTCCAAAAAAAGAACTAAGTGATGAGGAGATAACCAACCTATCTGATGCAGCATTCAAAACACTGGTAATCAGGATGCTCAGAAAAATAATTGAGTATGGATGCAAAATAGAGGAAAAAGTGAAGTTTATGCAAAGTGAAATAAAGGAAAATATACAGGGAACCAACAGTGAAGGGAAGGAAACTGGGACTCAAATCAATGATTTTGACCAGAAGGAAGAAATAAACCTTCAACTGGAGCAGAATGAAGAAACAAGAATTCAAAAAAAAAAAAAAAATGAGGAAAGACTTAGGAACCTCTGGGACAACTTTAACCATTTCAGCAACTGAATCTTAGGGGTGACAGAAGGAGAAAAGGAAGAGCAAGAAATTGAAAACTTATTTGAAAAAATAATGAAGGAGAACTTCCTCAATCTGGCAAAGGAAATAGACTTCCAGGAAGTCCAGGAAACCCAGGTAGTCCCAAAGAAATTGGACGCAAAGAGGAACACACCAAGATACATCATTAAGTTACCCAAGATTAAAGATAAACAGAGAATATTAAAAGCAACAAGAGGAAAGGAGAGAGTTACTTACAAAGGCATTCCTATAAGACTATCAGCTGATTTCTCAAAAGAAACCTTACAGGCAAGAAGGGGCTGCAAAGAGATATTTGAAGTCATGAAAGTCAAGGACCTACATTCATGATTACTCTCTCCAGCAAAGCTATCATTTAGAATGGAAGGGCAGATAAAGTGCTTCCCAGATAAGGTCAAGGCAAATGAGTTCATCATCACCAAGCCCTTATTATATGAAATGTTAAAGAGACTCATCTAAGAAAAAGAAGATGATCAAAATTATGAATAATAAAATGACAACAAACTCACAACTATCAACAAATGAACCTAAAAAAAAGCAAAAACAAAAACAAACTAATCAAGCAAGTAGAACAGGAACAGAATCACAGAAATGGAGATCACATGGAGGGTTATCAGTGGGGAGGGGGAAGGGGAGAATGGGGAAAAAAGGCACAGGGAATAAGAAGTATAATTGGTAGACACAAAATAGACAGGGGGAACTTAAGAATAGTATGGGAAATGGAGAAGCCAGAGAACTTATGTGTATGACCCATGGACGTGAGCTGAGGGTGGAGGGGAATGCTGGTGGGAGGCATAGTGCAGGGCAGAGGGGGATAAGGGGGAGACAAAATTGGGACAACTGTAATAGCATAATCAATAACATTTACTTAAAATAGTATTTATAATAGACTAGATTTATTTAACTAAGTTATATTCACTGATATTTTTGGCATGTTTTTCTTTAGCTATTGCTTCTCCATCCCTGTGGCTGTGTTTTTATCACCTACTTGCCTGGTAACACCCAGAGCCACGAGTCTTGCTTTTTGCAAGTTTGGTGGAGCACTTGCTCTTTACCATGGAAAGAATGGTGGTGGTTTATATTCAGGATTTCTATGGGGATGTTGGACAACTAGACCACATTAAATTTGCACTTTACAGTTCTCCACTTAGAAGGGAGGATCCAGGAGCTAATACCATAGTACTTAGTAGGGACTTAGTAGGAGCTACTTACTAAGAGTTGCCCATACTTGGTATTTAAAATTGCTTTTTAAGATAGCATGGCCCTTGTGAAACCTACAAGGGGGACCCCAAAAAGCCTAGAATTTACTTATGAAAAATTGTGTATTTATTCTTACATATTAAACTTCAGTCACCTTCAAAGTACTCTCCAATTGATGCAATATACCTATCAAGATTTTTTTTCACTGCTCAAGAGAGTTTCTGAACTCATCAATTTTGATGCCTTTTAGTGATTTGCCATTTTTGGTTTCACCTCTTCCACATCAGCAAAATGTTTCCTTTTGGCGGCTTTTATCATCCAGGGAAATAAAAATGTCACTTGGGGTGAGATCAGGTGAATGGGGAGGGTGGGGCATGGGGGTCATACCGCTTTTGGTCAAAACCTGCTAAACACTCAGCGTGGTGTGTGCAGGTGCATTATCATGAAATGAGCAATGGCATTGGAAGAGTTCAAACAAATTTCACTGAAGCCAAATGCAGCCTCTCACAACAACGCTAGCTGCCACACTGATACAGATGGGTTCCTGGAACACTCACCTAGCAGGGAAAGCCTGTACTACAAGGGGCCTGCCCTCTAGGAGATAATCTTGTTATTTTGGGGGGGTCCCTCTTCATATATGAGGAGGTCTGTCCAAAAAGTATTCGGCCATATAATATGGAAAATAGAGATATTTATTGAAGAAGATACAAGACACAAGAAACATTGTACACAGCACAATGATGCCTCATTCCCCTTCAAAGTAGGTACCTTGGGACTTCACACAGTTCTCCCAATCACCATCAGCTGCCCCGTCACATTTTCCTGAATCTCATAGACGGTCTGACATCTCTTCCCTTTCAAAGGTGATTTTAGTTTTGGGAAAAGCCAGAAGTTGCAGGGCACCAAATCTGGGCTATAGGGGCTGAGTCACCTGGGTGATTTGATGTTTGTCCAAAAAACTCTGCATGAGATGTGATACATGAGCAAGAGCGTGGTGTGATGAAGCTGCCAATCACCAGTTGCCCATAGCTGCAGCCTTCTGAATCATCTAAATAGTTTCTGTGGAGAAATTTTCAAGCTTAACTCAGAATTTGATGCAGATCTGTTGCTGTACTGGCTCAGTGATTTTGAATGTGACGACCACACAGTACACGTGCTCACTCAACTGCGTCTACCACCCCCACTGACTAGTACAGTGAAGTCGTCATTGTCCATGTATGTGCACTCCAGTCCACTCTCCTTGGCTGCCAGGTTACATTGATATTGTGCAAACCATTCTCATTATATTAACAATGGCTGCACTTTTTCCAGACACACCTTGTGTATTCATTGTCCCCAAGATGTCAGACATTTATCCAGATGGCAAAATGACTTTATTTACTTTAATTAGTGGTTAATTCCATAGAGCAAGGCTGAGTGCAGCTCCATACTCACATCAGCAGTTAGTGCTGTGGGGCCAGATCAAGCCAGCAGGTGTTCAGTGACCTCTTGACAACAAAATATCTTAATATATAAATAATTTAACACAAGTAACTAGGAATATTTTCATTACGACAAAAACTACTGATTTCACCACTTTCAATCCTTTCGTAGATGTAGTAAGTCCCCTTTTACCAGACCTATGTCGTAAGTTTCGGTCTCTGGGAATTTTAACAACCTCATAGTTTTTTAATATTTTAAAGATGTTATATATTGCTTCCTGGAAATAGAAGTGTATGCTGATTTTTCCTAAGAATGCAGCTGTTTGATGGTTATATCAGCTCTCTCAATGCCCATGACTGAATAGCAGTTTAGTGCACAGGCAGACAGCAAGGTCTGTACCCAGCTCAGCCTGTTCTTCACCCAGGAGTCCTGGACAATGGGGAAGGGGCCAAAGGCAAGTGGGCCTCAGTAGGACCTGGGGATGGTCTGCGATTTAAGGCTACTGAGGGGGGTTTATTTCTGGACTGCCATCTCCTAGGGCTGCATTAAGTTGTCCTTGGACTAGTACCATGTCTAGCTGCTTTTCTAATTGCCTTTCCCCTCCTTCCATTGGAATGATAATGTTTCAGATATTTGGGAAAGACTTGCCTATTTGTGGAGTGAAGATCTAAAAGGAAATGACTTACTACTTTGGGGCATGTCATGGTTAATGTTTGGAATAGCTAGGTTATAGCTATATACTCAGATTATAGGAACCTGTTACATATCACTCAGAAGAGATTTTTGCTATTTGGGGGCTGCAAATGATGAGGCAAGAAGAATGTTTAGGTGCTCAATAACTGTTTCTTCATATGTAGGAAAAAGAAAAACAAGGAAGGATAGAAATTCTTACCAAAAACAGTGGATCCTTCGCTAAGTGCTCTGGAAGATACAAAGAAAGAAAAAACACTGTCCCCACACTCAAGATGACTACAATCCAGTGGCAAAGTTGGCCTGTGCTGACATAAACAGCAACCCAAGACTGCACAGTAACTCCACAGCATGGCTGTAGACCATAGCTTCAACAGCAGGGTTTGGCTGCGGACACACATTGCTGAGTGGGGAGCTGTGTTGTTGTAAGCAGCTAGCAACTAAACAGGGTTGACTTAAATCAGACTGGATTCAAGGTCATGTGTATACTAATTCACAATACTGATGATTCTTTTGCTCTTTGAACTGGAGGTTGGAGTGACAGGCAGCCAGGAATTGAATGTACTGCCAGCCCACCTAGTGGCGTGGCCCGAGATTGTGTCCTGGCAGCGAAGGACAGAACAGTGGCTGTGGCTAGTTCCCAGGAGTTGAGCAGAAAACAGACCAGTGTTTCTGGGGGTGGCTGGGCCAAGGTTGGTGGTGGAGCCAGCAAAGTGCCTTGAATGAAGGGTGGGGCTAGGTGAGTGTGTGGAGGACTATGAGCCTCCCTGGTAGGGAGGATAGTGGGAGGAAAGGGCCCCAGAGGCCTGGGAGGACAGTGCTCTGATCAGGTTCACAGTGTCAGAGTATTAGAAGGAGTGTTATGGAGCCTTAAACCCCGGACTCAAGTGCCAGCTCAGGGAGCAGGGCCCTGTTCACTACTGCATCCTGGCATTGGCAGTGTGTACCTACCACAGAGTAGCTATTCAACAAATATTTGCTAATTGAATAGATTAAGGAATTCAACTCAAAGTGGACTTATTCCTGTAGATGTGACATGGAAGGTTTTACAGAACAGTGGTGTTTTGTGGCAGGTACTCTGGGTTCTTCCCTTGACACATCAAAACATATCTGAGACTTCCGGCCAAGATGGAGGTATACGTAGATGTATACACTTTGCCTCCTTGTGCAACCAAAAGAAGGACAACAACAAATTTAAAAACAAAAAGTAACCAGAATTGCCAGAATATCAAACTTTGACAATTCTGACAACCAAGGAGTTAATGAAGAGACATTCATCCAGACTGGTAGGAGGGTGGAGACAGGCAGCCCAGGTGGAGATGATGGGCCAGTGAGGCAGCAGATGGCAGACCAGGTGGCCTCACATTTGCATGTTGGTAAACCAGAAGGAACAACTGGGGAGCAAGACAGACTGAGCAACCCAGGGATCCAGTGCTGGAAAAGAAAGCCTCAAAACCTCTGGCTGTAAAACCTGTGTGGCTTGGGGCAGCAAGGGAAACTTCCAGCCTCACAGGAAAGTTTGTTGGAGAGACCCGCATGGTCCTAGAATGTACACAAACCCACTCACTCCGGAATCAGCACCAGAAGGGCCCAATTTGCTTGTGGGTAGTGGGGAAAGTGACTGAAAGCCAGCTGAGAGTCAAGCAAGTAGCATTGTTCCCTCTCTGACCCCTTCCCACATACAGCAACACAACACAGCAACATGTGTGCTCATGTGTAAGTTCTAGTTAAAGGAGTTCATCATCACCATGCCATTATTAAATGAAATGTTAAAGAGACTTATCTAAGAAAAAGAAGATGATCAAAACTATGAATAATAAAATGACAACTCACAACTATCAACAAATGAACCTAAAAAAAAGCAAAAACAAAAACAAACTAATCAAACAACTAGAACAGGAACAGAATCACAGAAATGAAGATCACATGGAAGATAATCAGTGGGGAAGGAGAGGGGAGAGAATAGGGTAAAGGGTACAGGGAATAAGAAGCATAAATGGTAGGAACAAGAGAGACAGGGAGAGGTTAAGAATAGTATAGGAAATGGAGAAGCCAGAGCACTTACATGTGTGACCCACAGTCATGAACGAGGAGTGGGGAATGCTGGTGGGAGGGGCGGTGCTGGTTAGAGGGAAATAAAGCGGAAGAAAAAAAATGGGACAACTGTAATAGCATAATCAATAAAATATACTTAATAGAAAAAAGAATACATATCTGACCTGGGTCTTGTTTCATTTGTTAAATGAGCCAATCTGAGAGTTCAGTACTGGGAGCAAATGAAGAGCAGCAGAGCAATGTGACATCTCTCCCAGCTGGTGTCAGCACTGGGTGAGCCTTCGAGTTGTTACCAAGGCGTGTGGGCGATGTCTGGGGTTGGTGCAGGAGGAGTCAGTGGGTCAGACGACCTTTCAGGTCACCCAGAGGTCTCTGAGAGGAACTGTCTCCTGCTACTGAGCACTGTAGGCCTTGGCTGGCTGATCGCTGATGGTCGAGAACCATAAAGCTATGTTGTTCTTTTGTCTTTTCTCTGGTTGAGCCTGGAGAATTTTAAGTTCACAGAGCTCTCTGAACACTGGTGTTTCCTGTGCGTTGTTCTTCTTCCTCTTCTGTTTCCAGTGGGGTTGTCTCCTTGGGCTTCAGCTGTCCCATACCTTAACTAAGTCCCTCTCAGAAGTGACCCCTGGTAAAAATGGCAGCCCTTCCACTCTGCCTGTGAAGTAACTTGAAATAAAGCCTCTACATTCTGAGTTATGCTTTTTACTGCCCTGTGTTTTTTCTTGTTCATTAGTTGCTTTTGTTTTGTTTTTAAACAAAACTAGTTAAATCGGTACTTTTGAGTTGTTCTATTTCCTGATTGCCAGCTTAAGAATCTATAGCTGGCAGTCATGGTCCTTCGGCCTGGGTCTGTGGAGCACAGCAGTTGTGGCCAGCCACGTTGTACTTTCCAGAAGTCAATCCAGTATTGTCATTCCAAAGGCATTGTGGTGACTGCCTACAGTTCCCTCAACTTTCCTACCAGGCCCTGGGCCAAGACTGAGGACCCTTCCCTATTGGAGGATCCCAGAATCAAAGCCATAGCTGACAAGTGCAATAAAAGCACAGCTCAGGTTCTGATCTGGCTCCCCATACAGAGGAATTTGGTCATGATCCCAAGTCTGTGAACACATTGCTGAGAATTTTCAGGTTTTCGACTGTGAGCAACAAGGATATAAGCACCTTACTCAGCTACCACAGGAACTAGAGTGTCTGTGCCTTGGTGAGCTCTGTGGGCCTTTCAACGAAGAGTTTTGAAGCTGTGAGTGCCTTCTCTACCCCAAGTGACCTGCTGCCATCCTTTCTGCCCCATTCTTCCTCTGCGTAGTGTGGTATGGCCCATGGCCCTCAGCGGCGGGGCAGCTACCTGCAGATGAGCCAGTGAGGGTGTGGCCGGCCTGGCCTTGGGTCTGAAAAGCAGTCTGAATAAATTAGAGTTCTCTTCCAGCTTTCATGTCCAGCAAGGAAAGTACAACTTCCATACCCTTTTCTGACTAAGTTGTATCTACAAAGTGAAAAATAGTGCCATTAACAATTGGATTTTGGTTGCTTGGAACTGTAATCCTTTTAGCCAGATTTCTTCTTGCCTCACGTAATAAGTACTTTTGTGGGCTTGAAAAAAAAAAGGATTTATAGCCCCCTAATTACAATGGCTAACCAAGTGTGGGGAGAATCCTGATTGCGACCTGCACAGGAGAGCGCGTCTTGGGGCACCGCTGCTCCTTAAGCACACTCCCCTGTCCCTGGATCAAGAGCCAACTGTGTTTCCTTGGACGTTTTTCATTGGATGCTGACCTGTAGTCATTCTCTCTTAAGATGTGAATGAAACGCCTTGCCTCATTTGAAATGTTTTAAGAGAGAACCTGCTACTTGTGCCCCCACTGCAGCAGGCAGCTGGAAGTCAGGCTCGCTTTCACAGCAGCATAATGGCCTGCGGGCTCACGGTTTGCACTTGACAGCAGCCTGTGATAGTTTTGGAGTTCCAGTGTGGAACTGGGTGCATATCACATTTCACTCCCTGGACTGTTGCTGTTGCAAAGCCATGGTGGCCATTCATCTGTGCCAGGACTTGTCACCATTTCTTTACAAGCACAGACTGGCCAACTTTGGGAGGGCTGAGTTCTCGTGTCCTTTACTTCTGCCCTACCCTTCTTGACTACTTTGTAAGTCAGAGCCATCGACACTGGTCTGTCCCAGTCTGTCTTGATGGCTCAGGGTCAGCCCTTTGCCCTGGTGCATGAATCTCCTGGGACAGCCTGTAGACTTGACTGTGGTCTTTCATTCTCTGATGCTGTGTGATCTCAGCTGTCTGTGGGCTGTTATGCACACAGGTGTGGTAAGTGGGGTCTCATCAGTAGCAGGAGGAGCGCTGCAGGGCTCCTTTGTAACCATTCACCTCTTGCTCGGGGCACCTAGTCATGGTGGCTGAGTTGGTGCAGTCACATCAGCCTGGGCTTGACTCTGCTCATTGACACTCATTGACAGTGTGACCTTGGACAACTTGCTCTGCCTCAGTTTACACAGCTATAAAATGGAGACAGCAATAGAATTTGCCACAGAGTTGTAGTGAAAAGAAATGAGAAAATGTTCAGAAAGGCCCAAACATAATGCCAGGCCCATAGCAAGTGCCCCCGAAAGGTATTTATCGTTACAGAAGTTGGGCCCAGCTTACTTCCACAATAACATCACCAGTGTTCTCTGAGCCAACCCCATGCCAGTCTGTGAAATAGAGTTGTTTGTTGTGTTTTTTTTAAATAATGTTTTTATTGGAATGGAGTTTTTAAAACTAGAGAATACAACTGCTAAATTCTTGTCTACACAACTATATTAAAGGCAGCCCTGAAGCAGGGACTCTCCTGTAGCTTCCATGGCGCTTTGAGGAGTGCCAGGCCGGTGGCTGGGCCCATGGATGCCCCTAAAAATGGGTGGGAGGCATCTTCCACTCAAGGTGGCCTCTTGGCATCACCACTGGCCACGTGTGCACAGCACAGAGGTGTGGAGGTCATTGTAGGTTCATGTAACGTTGTAAGAAATGGTGCAGAAATACCTATGTGCCCTTCACCCAGTTTCTGCCTATAGTAACATCTTGCAAAACTATTGGACAATATCACAACTAGGATATTGATTGATACAGTCAAGATACCACCACAGGATCCCTCCTGTGGCAGTTTTATAGCCGCACCTGTATCCCTTCTGCTCTCACACTCTCCTTAACCTCCAGAAATTACAGATGTGTTAGAGCATGGACCTAGGTGAGGCCAGAGCCTCAGTCCCAGCCTTGGATGTCTTACCATAGAAGAATTTTGATTGATTGATCGATTGATTGTAAGAGTGACATAAATGAGCCATATCATTAAAAATAAAGTAATACAGTCCAACCTAGCCCTAAACAGAGTCAGCAGAGGTCCAGAAAAGGAGGCCAAAGACTCGTGATTATATCAGGAAAAAATAAAGGCTTGTGAATGTGCTTTCGAAGAAGTAGGCAGTCTTAGCTAAATCAAGAAAGGTTGAGGGTTGTCACTTCCATAAATCGCTAAATTTTCCTTCCTCATTGCCTGCATTCACTGTGGTATTTATTAGGTGCCTTTGAATATTTTTATTCTTTATCACATTTGAATATTGTCAATAATTCATCTTAAACAATTCTAGCTGCTACAAATATTTGCTTTATTAAGATTTATGGCCTCCCAAAATCTGCATTTATGATTTCTTGAGATGACAGCACTTCCTTAGGGACTTAAGTTCTGCTTCTCAGAGCTTAGTGGGGGACATGGAATTTGATGTTCAGACATGTTCTAGAAAACGGGCTGGGATGTGCCAGGTCTGCTAGAACTACCAGCGGGTTATTGGGCCAGCCACAGCCACGCACTCACACTGTGTTTCCCTCCCAGGAGCTGAGGTCCGAGAGGACGTGTTTCTCATCTGGAGGGAGTTGGAGGAAGCCTGCAGTACGCTGGCCCAGATCCAGAGGCTGGTGGCTGAGCCTTACAAGTCTGATGTGGCCACAATAGACTGCGGTGGGTGCTGCTTATAGTCACTACTGTGAAAGAGTCATACTGCTGCTGGTTGGGGAGGGGGGCTGTTTCCAAGTTCTTTACCAAAGAGTATCATCCAGCCTGAGGAGAGCACCTGGAGCTGTGTGTGTGTGTGTGTTCATGTGCATGTGTGCACAGGTGTGCATACATGTTTGTACACAGTTGTGTGTGTGTGCATATGGAGATTGTTAAAGAAAAACCAGAGCTGGACAGTAGTTAAAGCAGTAAAAGCAGATTCTGTTCCAGACTAATCTCTTTTTCCTGTTGCAGTGGTCCAGTTTCTATCATCTCTTTTCCCTAATGCAAGATACAAACTGGGCTCAGTTATGAGCACGACATGGACAAATGGGGATTTATAGCCAAGGGGCAGTGTGTGTGTGGGGGGGGGAGTTCTGTAGGTGGGCAGGAAACCACTGAGAAGAAACATCAGGGATGGCGGGGATCGCTGGCTAAACTGACCTGACAGGATTCTTGCTGTAGGCAGGTCACAGCAATCAGATGTCACCTGGGATATAGAGGGGATTCTGGCTAAACTGACCTAGCAGGGTATTTGCTAAAATTGGGCAATGCAAAGACCAACAGAAAGCCCAAAGGTCACTGTCTAGTTGAGAAGAGGATTCAGAGGAGTCTAAGTTTTGGAGTGAGAAAAATCTGTTGTAAATTTTATCTCCATCACTAGATTAACCTGAGTTAACCTCTTTAAATCTTAGTTTATTCTTCTGTGAAATGATGATAATAATATCAGTCTTGAGGGATTATGGCTAAAATGAAGTAAAACAATGCATGCTTTGTACCATGCAGGTACTGGGTAAAAGCTAGCGCACCTCTTCCCTTTCACAGGTAGGGGAGTTAGTACAACCCACTGATTCTCCTGCATGAGTGCTGGAACTTAGTAAAAGATCTCCTCTGTAAGTCACTGGTTTCATTTAGGGCACCCTTGGTAATAATAGCACTTAACACTTACGGCACATACCTTACATGGTAAGCACTGTTTGGGGCTCTTCACAAATATTAACTCATTTAATCCTTTCCACAATCTTATAAGATAGATGTTACTATTATTTTCATTTAGGGTTAAGTAACCCTCAAGGTTATCGAAGGCCACCCAACTAAAAGTGATAAAACCAGGTTCAAATCTAGTCCGTCAGTAAAAACATCAGTGTCTGGTACCCACCCCAGATATTCTGATCCAATCCACATGGGATGCAATCTGGACATCGGGATTTTGAAAGCTCCCAGGACATCCTAACATGCAACAAATATAGGGACCCTCTGTCTGGTTGTATTGCCTCCTGGTGCCCTGACTGTGTTACAGGGTGTCTATGTGGGAAGAGAGCAAGGAGGCCAGGCTGACTGGGGGCAGACAGGGAGATGGTTGAAAAGGAGAAATGGGGAAGGGGTCGTGTGTAGATGCAGGGAAGAGAATGAAGGTCTGGGTGACCTTGCCCTCTGTGATATGATCAATTCCTGATGACAGTGACATTTTCCTGTGACGGGGTATCTTAACTTGGGCCTGGGCATCAGCAGCTACACTTGTTTTGCCAGAACCAGCTATGTAGGGTTCCTAAGGACCTGCTTAATCAGGCTCTCCTAGAGGGGCTGCTCACTTATGACATCCCACTGAGTGTATGCTTAGAGTCAAGAATCCAGACAGTCCCTATTGTCTTGAGTAAATATCCATGCCAGGTAGATAATGGTGATCCTGCTGCTAAGGTGTTCATTTGGGGGAGTGCTGTGGACTGATGCACCTCCTCTTCAATTTATATGTTGAAGTCCTAACCCACATTGTGACTATTTGGAGAGGAGGAGTGTAAGAAGGTAATTAAAATGAAATGAGATTATAAGGGTTGGGCCCTAATCTGACAGGACTGATATCCTTATAAGAAAAGGAAGAGACACCAGCCACCTCTTTCTTGCCACATGTGCACAGAGGGAAAGCTGTGTGAGGGCACAGTGAGAAGGTGTCCATCTACAAGCCAGGAAGATATGCTTCATCAGAAAGCAACCTTGTGGTCACCTTGATCTTGGACTTCCAGCCTCCAGAACTGTGAGAAAATTACCCAGTCTGGCATTTTGCCATGGTAGCTCGACCAGACTAATATAGGGAGTATTTAAGCATGGGGTAGTTAGTCTTGAGGGTTAACATAAGGTTTTTGGATATTATTCCTAAAGGAAACAGAATAGCTATGGGTGCCTGCAATTGATAGATGGCTAGATCATCATTGCTTTCATTCCATGTAACACACATGCGCACGCGCACACACACACACGAAACTAAAAACAAAAATAACTCCAAAAATAAATTTTCAAAAGATGCTTCAAATATACAACCTCTATTTAAAGAGGAAAATTTGGTCAGGACCTTTCCACTGTTGGGTACCCATTGAAGCTTTTGTAACTCAGAGGTCACATGTAGAGTGTCTGACCTGCTCCTGTTGCTCCCCACAGCCCAGTGTTATTGAGGTAAAGGCTATGTCAGCCCCAGGCCTTGTATCTGCTTCACATGAAGGTGGTGGCCATTCCCCACGTTTGGCTGCCCACAGCCTGTAGGCCAAGGAGATAGGGTAGTCATCAGGAGAGGGGAGGGTCAGGATGGAAGAGACTATGTGGGCTGCCATTGTATATGGAACCTTCATGTGGATTAGACTAAAAATCCCTTCCTGGGCATAGCAGCCCATCTATGGCCCCTGGGCTGGGCACATTGGTTCTGGGGTCAGCAGGCACCTAAGACAGTGGGGCCAGGAGGCAGAGATGGCTCATCAGCCTGGTGCCTGGGATAAGAAGATGGTGTGGCCAAACATTCTGATCACTGGTAATTTTGACCTTTTTTAATTACCAGGCACAAGACATGAGAATTCCCTGGGGTAAAAACTGACAAGAATATATGAGGCAATGGTTATTAAAGACACTGGACACTAAGCAATGAAGGCCAGTGATCCCTGAGATACAGGGAAAATCCAGGGTGAGCTCTATGATTATCCCACCTTAATGCTCTGAGAGAGTTTCCAGGCCACAATGTGGGAAGAAGGGTCTCAGTGGGGCACAGCAAACTTCTGAGTTTGGTAGTCAGAGTGAAGAGTCCTGGGAGACCAAGACATTTAGATTTCTCGGGACAAAGTATCAGAGAGGGGAGGGGTGCACAGAGAGAGAACTCAGGAAATCTGCAGAGAGCCCCCCTTGAGAATTCTGCTTAATATTGATCAGCTCATTTACATGAGGAAATTACCTGAGGTTGGGAAAGATCCATTTGAAAGAATTAGAACAAAAGGACTTGGAGCTTGCGCTGTTCTCACCAGCCCAACTTGTGAGGCACTGGGGAGAATACTTGGGAAAGTATTGACTCAGTAATGGGGACTAACGAGCCTTAAACTGAGCTCTGAGCCCTCCTAAGAAATCATTGAAACAAGATATGAAAGGAAATAACTTTTCTTAGGTAACTTAACTGCATCAAAGAACAAAGCTCAAGAAGATTGATAAGAATAGAGAAACATCCAGTACCCATCAAAGTAAAATCACAGTAATTGGCATCTAATCAAAGATTACTAGGCATGAAGAGAAACAGAAAATGTTACCCTGAATTATTAATCAATAAAACGGACTGGGAACTGACACAGAAATTGGAATTGGCAGAAAAAGACATTCAAACAGTTATTATTACTGTATTCTGTATGTGCAAAAAATTAAGTAGGGACAGGGAAGATATTTTAAAAGATACATGTTGAACTTTTAGAGAAGAAAGCTTTTAGGAAAGAAATTATTTTAGATGAATGGGATAAATGGCAGTTAGACATTGCAGGAATAAACAGATTAATGAAGTTAAAGACACAGCCATAAAAACTATGTAAAATAAGACATAAACAGACAGAGGAGGTGACGGCGAGGTGGGTGGGAGAGGAGCCCACTTCCCCCTGCGCACGGGTGAGACGCCGGGCAGATCTTCTGAGGGGCACAGTGAACAGCCAACAGTGCCCCAGCGTATTTGAAGATTGGAGACCAAAAGTTGTAGAGGTCATAGAAAAATCAGACGTGAGACAATAAAACCTGGAACTGTGAAAAGACCAGAGTTGGAACCAAAGAGGGGTCCCCCCAACAGCTGAGACAGTGAGACAAGTTTCACTTTGCTACTCCAGAGAACGTGCAAGTTATTGTATATTTGTATTATTATTTTTTCATTATTTTTACATCTTTCATTTTACTAGTATTTTTGTATTTCTCTTCTTTCTGTTTAGTCTTCTTCACTTGGCTGGTTAAATTGCGTTGTTTGACTGGTTTCCCTTGTTTTCTCTTTCATAGTGTATTTTTTAATTTACCATCTTTCACTTCATTTGTGTTCCATTAGCACACTACTCTAGGTCCTATACTTCCTAATCTTGTTTTCCAGATCACATAGAGTCTGTCATATGATTTTTACTCCATTAGCTTTGTAATAATTCCTGTTCCCCACAATTGTAAATGCTACACAGCACGCTGCCCCGCCCCAGCTCTTAGACCACTCCACTGTTTCCTGAACTTTATTACTGTTGTGGTTAACTCTAGTCTCTCACACACTACACCTATTTTCTGTCCTTTACTCTCACTTTACCTCATAATCTGACCTATAAGCTCACTGCTTTCTAGATCCAATTTACAATCCCCTTCCCCCCAACAAGAGTCTTATCTACTTTTCACCCTTTCTTAAAAGTGGCTAGTCTGGTGAAATACCATGGTTAACACTATATGTATCCAAAGGATCTCCTATCTCTTCTCTAAGGGTTGGTACATTAAATATCATAGAATACACTCCCGCTGTCTTAACCATTTTGCCTTTGCCCTTCAACTGATCACAAAAAAGAGTAGGTGGAAGCTGTGAACACCAGGATGCCTACAGGAAGAGGGAACCCACCAATAAAGGAACCACCAACAGATAACAACAGAAGAAGGTGAAGGAGGGACTGGAAGCCACACTAACTCAACATAGGACCTATCTGGAAATATAACTAAATGGTGGAGAAATTACTCAGAAAAAAACAACTGAACAATAGCAAGAGAGAATCCTCAAACTTGTACACATGGAAGAACCAGCTTCAACACAACACTTGCACAACAGAATAAAAGGCGTGGTAGATGGAGTAACCCTCAGTTAACCAGCTGGAGGGAAAGACCGACCAAAGAAAGACCCAACAACAATGAAAACCCAAAGACATAAGAGAGCCAACATAAATGACAGCCCAAGACCAGTGAGCTCAGATCAAGGAGACTGCACCAGTGACTCTCACAGGTCTTCTACCATAGAAGTTCACACCATAAGCCCAGGGAGTCAGAACAGATCAATTTAAGAAACAGAGGCTAACAAGAAGAGTCTCACAAACAATGGGAAGACAAAGAAACAATCCCCAAATGAAAGGAAAGGAGGAAGCCTCAGAAAGAATGCCAAATAAATAGAGGAAAGTCAACTATCAGATATTGAGTTCTAAGCATTGGTTATCAGGAAGCTCAATGAGCTCACAGAGAATTACCAGAAACTACAGGGAAACTACAATGAACTCACCACAAACTATATCAACATGAAAAAGAAAATAGAAACTATCAACAAGAGCCAAGAGGAAATGAAGAATACAATTTCTGAACTGAAGAACACAGTAGAAGGAATCAAAAGCAGGCTCAATGAAGCAGAGGATCAGATTAGCAAGCTCGAGGACAAGGTAGAAAAAAACACCCAGAATGAGCAAGAGAAGGAAAAGAAGCTCAGAAAGAATGAAGAGAGGTTAAGGGAAATGCAGGACAATATGAAACAAAATACACATTCTTTTCCAGTGTACATGGAACATTTTCAAAGGTAGACGACATGATAGGACACAAAACAAGCTTCAGCAAATTCAAGAAAATTGAAATCATATCAAGCATTTTCTCCGACCACAAGGGACTGAAACTAGAAACCAGCCTCAAGGAAAAAACTAAAAAACACTCAAATTTGTGGAGACTGAATAGCATGATATTAAACAATGAATGGGTCAGGAATGAGATTAGATAAGAAATCAAAAAGTTTCTTGAAACAAATGAAAATGAACTGACAACAGTCCAAAACTTATGGGACACAGCGAAGGTGGTCCTGAGAGGGAAGTTCATAGCAATAGAGGCCTACCTAAAAAAGACAGAAATATTTCAAATAAACAGCCTAACCCTACATCTATGAGAACTGGAGGAACAACAACAAAGTCCAGAGTGAGTAGGAGGAAGAAAATAACCAAGATGAGAGCAGAATTAAATGACATAGAGACTAAAAGAACAAGTCTAAGATTCAATAAATCCAGGAGCTGGTTCTTTGAAAAGATATACAAAATCGACAAGCCTTTAAGCAGACTCATCAAGAAAAAAGAGAGGACCCAAATAAACACAATCAGAAATGAAAGAGAGATTACAACTGATACCACAGAAATACAAAGGGTTGTTAGAAATTACTATGCAGAACTATATGCAAAGAAATTTGAAAACCTGGGTGAAATGGAGAAATTTCTAGAAAAATATAATCTTCCAAAACTGAATCAAGCAGAAGCAGAAAGTCTGAACAGACCAATAACAGCTGACGAAATTGAAGCAGTAATCAAAAAGTCCTGGTACACAAAAGCCATGGACTGGATGGCTTGACAGGGGAATTTTACAAAACATTTAAGGAGGAGCTAACCCCTAACCTTCACAGACTATTCCAAAAAATCCAATAAGAGGGAAGACTCTCAAACTTTTTATGAAGCCAGCATCATCCTAATTACAAAGCCAGAAAAAGACTCAACAGAGAAAGAAAACTGCAAGTCAATATTGCTGATGAACATAGATGCTAAGATCCTCAACAAAATATTGGCAAACCACATCCAGCAATACATTAAAAAGATCGCACACCATGATCAAGTGGGATTCATCCCAGGGATGCAAGGATAGTACAATATTCACAAATGAATACACATAACACACCACATAAACAAAAGGAAAGACAAAACTCATATGATCATATCAATAGATGTGGAAAAAGCATTTGGTAAGGTACAGGAACCATTTATGATAAAAACACTCAATGAAGACGGAGCAGAGGGAGCATACCTCAACATAATATAGGCCATATATGGGAGACCTACAGCCAACATCATACTCAATGGGCAAAAACTAAATGCTTTCCCACTAACATCAGGAACAAGACAAGGATGTCTGCTTTCACCACTTCTATTCAACATAGTACTGGAAGTCCTAGCCATGGTTATCAGACAAGAAAAAGAAATAAAAGGCATCCAGATTGGAGAGAACAAAGCAAACCTGTCATTGTTTGCAGATGATGTGATAGTGTACATAGAAAATCCTAGACTCCACCAAAAAACTGCTCAACCTAATAAGTGAATTTGACAAAACAGCAGGATACAAAGTCATAACTCAGAAATCAAAGGCATTTTTGTACACCAACAATAAAATATCAGAAACAGAAATCAGGGAAAAAAATACCATTTGATATAGCAACAAGAAAAATCATGTACCTAGGACTAAACCTAATCAAGGGGGTAAAAGACCTATACTCGGAAAACTACACAACACTGAAGAAAGAAACTAAGGAAGACACAAAGAAATGGAAGCATGTACCATCTTCATGGATTGGAAGAATTAACATCATTACAATGTCCATACTATCCAAAGTAAATTATAGATTCAACACAACCCCTATTAAAATACCAATGACATATTTCACAGATATAGAACAAATATTTCAAAAATTTATATGGAACCATAAATGACCCCAAATAGCTGCAGCAATTGTGAGAAAGAAGCACAAAGTAGGAGGGATCACAATACCTAATATCAAACTATATTACAAGGCCACAGTAATCAAAACAGTCTGGTATTGGCCTAAGAACAGACACAGATCACTGGAACAGAATAGAGAGCCCAGAAATAAACCCAAGTATCTATGGTCAATTAATATTCAACAAAAGGGTCCGAAAATGGAGCAAAAATAGCCTCTTCAACAAATGGTGTTGGGAGATCTATACGGCTACGTGTATAAAAATGAAACTCAACCACCAACTTACACCATACACAAAAATAAACTCAATGGATAAAAGACTTAAATATAAGTCACAACACCATAAAAGTTCTCTAGGAGAACATAGGCAGGAAAATCTCAGATATTACACACAGCAATATTTTCACTGATATGTCCCCTAGAGCAAGGGACAAAAAGGAAAGAATAATCAAATGGGACTTCATCAAACTAAAAATCTTCTGCACAGCTAAAGAAAACATCAGTAAAGTGAAAAGGGAACCAACCGTGTGGGGAAATATATTTGCAAATGATACCTCAGACAGGGTTTGAGCTCCAAAATATATAAAGAACTCATATGACTCCACTCTAGGAGACAAACAACCCAATTAAAAAATAGGCAAAGGACCTGAACAGACACTTCTCCAAGGAGGACATACAGAGGGCTCAGAGACATACGACAGGATGCTCAGCATCACTAGCCATCAGAGAGATGCAAATTAAAGCCACTGTGAGGTACCACTTCACACTGGTCAGAATGGTTATTATAAAACCAAATCAATAGACAAGTGTTGACAAGGTTGTGGAGAAAAGAGAACCCTAGTACACTGTTGGTGGGAATGCAGACTCATGCAGCCACTGTGAAAAACATTATGGAGTTTTCTCAAAAAATTCAAAATGGAACTGCCTTATGACCCAGTGATTCTACTTCTGGGAATTTATCCAAAGAAACCCAAAACACTAATTCAAAAGAATATATACACCCCTACGTTCATTGCAGCATTATTTACAATAGCCAGGATTTGGAAGCAGCCCAAGCATCCAGGAGATGAGTGGATCTGAAAGCTGTGGTACATATATACAATGGAATACTACTCAGCTATAAAAAAGAAGGAAATTTTATCCTTTGCAACATCATGGATGGACCTGGAGAGTGTTATGCTAAGTGAAATAAGCCAGTCAGAGAAACAAGTACCATATGATCTCACCCATATGTGGAATCTAATGAATAAAATGAACTAACAAGCAAAATAGAAACAGATTCACAGAGGGCAGGCTGAGAGCTATTGGGGGTGTGGGCTCAGTGGTGGTAGTGGTGGAGGGATTGAGATAAAAAGAGAGAAAACTCATAGGAAGAGGGGTACCGAGGAAGGTAGAGGAGGGTATGGGGAGATAAAAGGTGCTGGATGGAGACTTGACTTGCTGTGCTGAAAGCAATACAGTGTACAGATGATTTGTTGTAGAATTGTGCATCTCAAACCTGTATAATTTTGTTAACCATCATCACCCCAATAAAGTTAATTAAAAGGGGAAAATAGCCCTGGCTGGGTGGGTCAGTTAGTTGGAGTGTGGTACTGTATACCAAAATTTTTGGTTTGATTCCTAGTCAGGCACATACCTAGGTTGCAGGTTTGATCCCTTGTTGGAGTGCATATTGGAGGCAACCAATCAGCGTATCTCTCTCACATTGATGTGTCTCTCTCTCCCTTCATCACTCTCTCCCTTCCTCTCTATCTAAAGTTAATCAACGTATGCTTGGATGGGGAGAAGAAAGAAACGAAGAAAGGAAGGAAGGAAGGAAGGAAGGAAGGAAGGGAGGGAGGGAGGGAGGGAGGGAGGGAGGGAGGGAGGAAGGAAGAAGGAAGGAAGGAAGGAAGGAAGGAAGGAAGGAAGGAAGGAAGGAAGGAAAAGAAAGAAAGAAAGAAAGAAAGAAAGAAAGAAAGAAAGAAAGAAAGAAAGAAGAAATAGAAAAACCTATAGACCAATATCTCATACAAATATGAGTGCTAAATCCTCAACAAAATACTAACAAATTGAATCCAGCAACATATAAAAGGAACTTGACTCTGTGGAATTTATCTCAGAGTGTAATGTAGGTTCAACATAGAGAAATCAGTGTAATACACCATATTAATAGACTAAAGGACAAAAACCACATGATTATCTCAACAGATACAGAAGAAGCGTTTGACAAAATCCCACACCCTATATGATGAAAACACTCAACAAACTAGGAATAGAAGGAAGTTTCCCCAATCTGATAAAGAGAATCTATTAAAAAGTCATGGCTAACTTATGCTTATGGGGAAAGACTGAAAACTTTTCTCGGAAATCAGGAACAAGACAAGGATATCTGTTTTAACCACTGCTATTCAGCACTTACTGAAGGTTTAGCCAACACGATTAGTCAAGAAAAAGAAATAAAGGTACCAGATTGGAAAGGAAGAAGTAAAATTATCTCTAATAATAAATATTTAATTTGGTACTGACATATGCTACAAAGTGAATTAACTTGGAAAACATTATGCTGAATGAAAGAAGCCAGACACAAAAGACCACAATAGGGAACCAATAGGGAAGAGAAGAAAACTGGGATTCAAATCAATGGTGTGGACCGGAAGGAAGAAACAAGAATTCAAAAAAATGAGGAGAGGCTTAGGAACCTCTGTGACATCTGTAAACATCCCAACATCCAGGTCATAGGGATGCCAGAAGAAGAGGAAGACCAAGGGATTGAACATTTATTTGAACAAATAATGAGAGAGAACTTCCCCAATCTGGCAAAGGAAATAGACTTAGAGGAAGTGCAGGGAGCTCAGAGAGTCCCAAAGAAGCAGGACCCAAAGAGGACCACACCAAGGCACATCATAATGACATTACCCAAGATTAAAAATAAGGAGAGAATCTTAGAAGCAGCAAGAGAAAAGGAGACAGTTACCTACAAAGGAATTCCCATAAGACTGTCAGCTGATTTCTCAATAGAGACCTTTCAGGCAAGAAGGGGCTGGAAAGAAGTATACCAAGTCATGAAAGGCAAGGACCTACATCCAAGAATACTCTATCCAACAAAACTTTCATTTAGAATGGAAGGGCAGATAAAGTGCTTCTCAGATAAGGTCAAGTTCAAAGAGTTCATCATCACCCAGCCCTTATTATATGAAATGTTAAAGAGATTTATATAAGGCATGGAGGGATATCAACAGGGGAGTGGGAGGAGGAGAGAGGGGGGAAAAGGTGCAGAGAATAAGTAGCATAAATGGTAGGTAGAAAACAGACAAAGGGAGGTTAAGAATAGTATAGGAAATGTAGACGCCAAAGAACTTATGTGTATGACCCATGGACAAAAACTAAAGGGTGGGGAATTGGGGGGGTGGAGGGGAATAAAGGGGGGAAATGGGACAACTGTAATAGCATAATTAATAAAATTAATTAAAAAAAGATTTCATTTATTTATTTTTAGAGAGAGAGGAAGGGAGGGACAAAGAAAGGGAGAGAAACATCAACGTGTCATTGCCTCCGTAGTCCCCCATACTAGAGTCCTGGCCCACAATCCAGGTATGTGCCCCAACTGGGAATCAAACCAGCGACCCCTTAATTCTCAGGCCAGAACTCAATCCACTGAGTCACACCAGTCAGGGATCAACAAACTTTTTAAAAGAATACATTAAATAAATTTTCTGACTAAAAATGAAAAAACATACCTTGACAATGGTAATGCAATATCAAAAAATGTTACTTTCCCAAGTGAAGCAAATTTAGTTTTTTTGTCTTGGTTTATCCAATATTCCCACTCTGTTTCAGAGTTCATTTCTTACTACTACATGAATTCTGGGTCCTTAATCTAAAGTTTCCAAAGTCCATTAATCCTTTTCTCAATTCTAAATCTTGATTTTTCCACTTTATATTGTACCAAACACCTTGAATTGGCTTGTGTTTAGTTTGCCAGGTCATGCTATTTTGTAAAGGTATAATTTGTTGCCCACATCACTGATCCTTGGCTATTTTAAATTTATTTTAAATGTCATTTTAGATATAGACACATTAAAATGGGGCTTTCAAAATTCTTCCCTTGGAGTCTGTGCTCCACTAGTGATTTCATCTCAGCCTTCATGCAGGTTTACCTCTAACTCGACGAGTGCTCTTGTATCTCAGAAGCCAGTTGCACATGTTGTAGGTTAAACATTCTTCCTGCCTACTTGTAATGTTTTTCTTTCTTTCTTTCTGCTGGACGCCACTTCTAAGTTCTTCTCAACCTTTCCTTTACAAACTAATTCACAGGATCCTTTTCCTATGCCTTCCACATGGCATCCAAGAGTTGGCTCAGGGTCTCATGGCACCTGTGACAGCAGAGACGTTGGGCAGTGTGTTCCAAACTGTGGTCTACCAAATATAAACCTCCAAAGTTTTCTATGCAGAATGACTCGGAACCTCATAACTTTAGGAAATACTATTTCCTAAAAAAAATATGCCTCTGTTTATGGTGAACCCACTGCTTAGTCCTATAAAAAAGGTTTAGACAAGTCCTCTGATAAAGAACCTGTTGAAACTCTTAAGTTTCAAGACCCCCAAACCTTTGCTAAGGTACACTTTTTCTGAGTAACAGCCACAGGATGCAGTGGAAGAAGTGTTTGTAGGACACAGTCTGGGAAACCCTGACCTTGATGATCTCTGAGGTTGGTTCCAGATCTAGAGCTCTGGTTTACTCATTGATGATAGTTCACATGGACCTAGCACGGGAGGAATGAGGTGCTAGACAGGTAACTTTCAGTGGAAGAGGATGGGTGTATTAGTCAGGGTTCTTCAGAGAAACAGAACCAATAGGATGTGCAAGTGTGTGTGTGGGTAGAGGGAGGGAGGGAGAGATTGATTTTGGGAATTGCTTCACGTGATTGTGGGGGCTGGCAAATCCAAAATCTGCAAGGCAGGCAGGCCACAGGCTGGAGACATAGGGAAGAGCTGGTATTGCAGTTCAGGTCCGAGGGCCATCTGCTGTCAAATTCTCTTTTCCTCAGGGTAGGCCAGTCTTTTTTCTCTTCATGTCTTCAACTCAATGAATGAGGCCCACCTGCTTTATTTAAAATATATGGATTTAAATGTTGATCTTGCCTAAAAATTACCTTCAAGTATTTTTTTAAATTTTTTATTTATTTATTTTTAGACAGAAGGGAAGGGAGGGAGAAAGAGACGGAGAGAAACATCCATGTATGGTTGCCCTTCACATGGCCCCCACCAGGGACCTGGCCTGCAACCCAGGCATGTGCCCCGACTGGAAATTGAACCACAACCCTTTAGTTTGCAGCCCGTGTTCAATCCACTGAGCTACACCAGCCAGGGCTACCTTCAAGTATTTTTTAAGGTATTTTCAAGCATCTAGAAACATTTAGAATAATGTTTGACCCAATATCTGGGTACTGTGGTCCAGTCAAGTTGACACATAAGATTAACCATTGCTGCCCTGGCGGTATGGCCTAGATGGTTGGAGCTTCAACCCCATAGACCAAAAGGTTGCAGGTTCAGTACCCCGTCAGGGCACATACCTAGGTTATGAGTTCAATTCCCCTGGTCAGATGTGTATGGGAGGTTAATCAATGTTTCTCTCTCTCTCCCTACCCTACCCCTCACTGCCATTCTCTTCCTCTCTCTAAAAGCAATGAAAAAAATGTCCTCAGGTGAGGATTAAAAATAAAAAGATTAAGCATCATTGTGGGGCCAGCAATTATGGTAGGGGTAAACTTTTGATGTCTGGGAGCCACTCGGGAACTGCACCTTGAGGGGATGCGTGGGCGCTGATAACACTGTGCTCACTTTGCCATTATGTCATAGCCTGAAACATCACAGTGATGTTTCCAAAGCATTGGCCAGTAGGTTCTGAGATTGATAATTAGGACACAGAAGAACAGGCCAGTTAATTCTGTGGCATGGTTATGATCTGCCATGTGCTTCTCCTGCCATACTGAGAGATAATCTTTAGTGATCTGTCACATAGAAAAGGAAAGCAATGTAATCAGGATGACCTGTGAGCTCATATGTATATAATAAAGGTGTTTCTAGGCTCTGTAAGTGAAAAGTTATCTAAATTTTTAATTGAGATAACTGCAGGGGAATGGAAAGAACCCCTTAGCAGGTGACTCTAATGAACAGATGAGGCCCTTCCCATTCCCTGTTGGGTAAAATGAGGTTCAGCCACTAATTGGTATAATTCTCAATGAAAGTGAAAAGATTTTCCCCTTTTACTCCTTTCTTCAGCCTTAGAGAACCTAGGCTGTCTTTTGGCTGCCCCTTCTTTCAGTTTTGAAGTTTAAGTCGCTTTGGGGTCTTCTTCCCAACCCGTTTCTGGAGAGAAACCGAGAGCCTGAATAATGACCTCGAGGTGACTGAACCGAGTGGTCCTGGGTGACGCTAGGAGTCAGAAGTTAGTCTCTGGCTCTTCAAAAACCCTTGTTAAAATGATGTGATATGTTTTTAGGGAATTCTTTTATGGTAAGCTGGAATTTATCATGATCATTTATAAAGGATTCTTGTTGATTTAAAAGAAGTCACGCCAAAACAAAGCAGAAGGTTGTGATAGTGTGTGTGTTGCTATGGAAATAAATGAATAAAAATTGTATTTCCTACTACATCTATTAATTAGAAAGAAGAGAGGTGAATAATAAAGTATGAATAAGGAGGAGACAAAGGCTTAAATTAACAATAGTTAGAAAAAATAACTACCCTAAGGGTTTCTCCGAGGAAGCTGATCCCACTGAGTAAATAGCTTTTTTCTCTTTGTGGTGCTTCCTTGTGGTACAGGTGAACCTGCAGGGGAACCTCAGGGATCAGAAGCTTCGGGAAGCCTCTGGTTGGAGGTCCTGGGGTGAGAGGACACGTGTGAATCACATAGAAACCAACTGCTGCCATTGGGAGCAGTACCAGAGCAACTTTTGATGCCAGATTGGTTTAAAGTTCAAAAGCCAGAAACAGGGTTCTTTGAGATGGTCCAGTTCCAATAGATTTCAGAGTGTATTATTTAAAAAATATTATATTAATAAGTGAGGATTTGGCTCACATGTAGGACTAATGGACAGATCCTTTACACATTACTCAGAAATAATTGGCTTGAAAGTGTTTTATGTCTTCAAATCTCATTTTAATTATATATCCCCTTAAATATGGTAATGAGTAAGAATGGATAATACTTTGTTTCCCTAATAGTAAGCACTACTTTTTAATTAAAAGTATAATTTGACTTGAGTCTATGTCTGGTGGAAGCCTAATTGATGGGATCACCATCTCATATTTTAGAAAGCTCTTTCCATTTTACCCCAGGGGCAAAGCTTGGCTGCACAGTGCAGTCATCTGAGGGTTTGAAAAATCCCAGTGTTCAGAACAATTAGAGCAGAACCTAATGGGTGGGGCCAAGAAGCAGTATTTTTAAAAATTCTCAGAGGATTCCAGTATTTAGGGCTAGAACCACCAATCTACATGGAAATAAATTCTATAGGGCTGGTGGACGCTTGGTAATACACTTTATGAAAATCCACCTCCTCCTGGTTTTCCTAGAGCTCTGCTGTCCCAATGCAGCTAAAATCTCAGGGTCCGTTCTGTCTTCCTTCCAGTGGCGCGTAGATAAGTGTTACCAATCCACACTTTGGAATTTAAAAAGCCCTGACGTGTAGCATGTGCTGATCTCCAGATTTTGTAAATACTCCCAGCATGGTCCATTCCTCCCTGGCAATGTGCTCCCGCTGAGCAGGGGGCTGGAGGGGGAGGTGCACTGTCCTCTCCCAGGCCATCGCAAGCCTGCTCCAGACACCAGCACCTCACGTGTGTTCCCTCTCTCCTCTGTGCCCACCCCAAGCTGCCCCAGTCTCCCTAAGGTTGCACTAGGGTTTTGTGCCACCTAGATAAATACTTTCCTGCTTGCGTGAGAGCTGGCTTACATGGTTTTCTGCTCAGGTAGCATAAAACCTCCTCCTGCTTAAAGAGTATAGGAAACCTTTGGAAAACACCAAGGGGATGTGTCGAGGGCTGGGAATATTTGGGCAATTGGCCTTCTGGATTATACTTGATCCTGTGAATCTGACTAAGGTGTGTTGTCACAGATCAGCTTCAGGTGCCTGAGGTGTCATATGAAGTTTCTGAGCCTGCAGAATTGAGGGCCAGGCTCTGAATCAGGATAAATCCACCAAAGAAACTCCTGGCAGGCAGCCTGCCAGTCTTCTGGGGTTGACTGACTTCAACTTCAATGCAGGTTACATGCCTCTATTTCTCCCCCCTCATTACAAAGCACTTCCAATGGCTTTTGTCCTTGAATCATTTCCACGCAGCAGGGAAAGCACAGTAGGTGCTATCTTCCTTCAGCAGGTGAAGAGTTTGCTGAAACTCAGAGAGGTTAAGTGTGGTGACTTGCCCAAGTTTGAGAACTTGCCCAGGTTTGTTAGTGATGGAGGCAGGAGTTGAATCCAGAGCTTCTGACCCCAAGTTTAATGCTCTCCCAACACACAGCCTTGGTTTGTTGGCCATCCCCACCTATGCATGAGGCCAGTCAAATTAGGTAGAGGAGGCAGTAAGATGAGGAATAGCAGATTCTTGCCTTCTAGTCTTGTGAACAAATTTTTTGCCAGTCCTGCTTTCAAAAGTGTTCTTCCTGAAACAAGTGGGACCTATCAAAGAACATGTTCTAGCTTGGTAAATATTAGGTGGAGGTAAAATATGAATGGCTTGTGTAATATGAATGACTAATAAACTATGATTCCAAAAATAGAATCAGGAGCAATCTCTGCTGGAAATGAATCAAATCCAGAAGACATCTGGGACTCTAAGAAGTGGCTGCAGAAATATGGCTTTAAAGCCCAAAATCTGTCATTTTATGATGTGCTTGCTGACTGCTCCTTCCGCCATGCTGATGGAGTTGTTGATATAAAAGCCAAGCCTGAGAACGAGTACATGCAGACCAGTGCGGTGAGTGCACTCCCAGTGGGGCTGTGGCCTTCTCTTGATACCCTAAGCAGGTAGGTAAGGCCTCCCTTAGACCAGAGCTCAGGGCAGGACCAAGATCAGAGGCCACATGGAGGGAAACTGGCTGGGGTTTCCATGCAGAAGAATGTTTCTTCTTTTTTTCATCATATACTCCTCTAAGTGGAGATCAACTCTGGGAATGGTTTCTTGAAATAAGTGAATTATACAATAATTATACATAAGTCAAGAGCTGGGCTTGTAGAAATTCAGGAACTTTGTGTCTCAGAATTATTCAACAGTATTTCTAAAGAGAAGCCCTTTGCTCCTACAAATTGAATGGAAGAAAGGAACTACTTGTGAATATGCCCAGAGCAGGCATTCCTAGGGTCCTCTTGTATTGTCACTATCTCAAAAATACATTAGTCTTGTACTACTAGCCAGTATTTAGAAGATTCCCAATAAACATAAAATCAGATTCTTTAAGGAGTCATAGCACTGGAAGGGTGAATATTGAGAACTTCTGAAAGCTGTAGTTCTGTTATGCCAATGGGTCTGAAAAGGATATAGCATTTCTAAGTGCCTGACTCTGGTTCACAATGGAAGGATGATGATCTCTAGTAACGGCTCCTAAACGTCCACATGCATGAGTCAGTGGGCCCGGGATGGGGATACCAAGAATTCTCATTTATAACAATCTTCAGATGATGCTGAAGTACCTGGCCCAGGGGGCGCACTTTGAGAACTACTGATGTGTAAATAGAAACCAGAACTGTCAAAAGTTTAGAATTACAGAAAGACTAAAAAGGTGTGATAATATGAAACAGAAAATTGGGATAAAAAGAATGTTCTAAATTCATTAAAACTGAAGGAAAGCTCTTTGAGAAGGTGGTAAAGGCCCAGATACCCACTGTGTAGTGTCATGAAATGTGAACAACACAGGAGACCTGCTGGTAACGGCAACTTCACAGACACGACTGGGAGAGGAACTCCTGGCTCCAATGCAAGCCACTTTATGTTATTCTCTAAGTCTCCGATGCAATGTCAAGATCATTACTGAGATGTCTGTCAGTCAGAGGTGAAACCCTAGTCTCTGACTCTCACTGGGCTGCCTGCACAGGGCCCCTCAGGGAAGCGCTCCTTCTTTCAGGGCTACAGTGGCCACATGATGTTGTCCGTTTGCCCTCTTACTGCTGTGTGTTGGCAATGAACTGCAAGGAGGAAACTGTCAAAATTGAATTAGAAGAAAAATGCAGAATTGATACAAGACTTGTTTCCTGGCATATAATACTGGGATGCAGAGTAATTGCTGCATTGCAGGAAAATCTCATTTGTTTCCTCCCCAGCACAGTTTTCTGATTGTATAGACATTATTCAGTAATGTTATTCGTTCAGGAAATCAAACATAACTAAATTTTCATTGTTTAAAATACATTAAGACCTGGATTTTAAAAATATAAACCCTTGTCCATTTGAACACAGCTCACTGCAACCTCCTGGCCATGTGGTCAGGCTGCTCTCTGACACGGATTTTTCTCCTAGTTCGTCCTTGACAGTTTTATATGAAATTTTATAGGAAAAGTTTGAATAATTTGGCTTATAACTGGGGAATTTTACCTCAAATTTCTTGTGCTAACAAATAATAATGTAGTAGAGGTTGAGAAATATACAGTACAACTATCCTGTTTCACAAATATTGGTGAAAAGTGACAATTTTATTTTTAGTATTTGGGGCTACATCCCTGAAACTGAATTTATACTAAAAATTATGATGTGTATAAGTTAGGAAGAAACTGAGACTATGAAATGGGTAGCTTATTTAGGGTTCTCCCAGACTCCCACTGGGCAGGCCCCTAAACTTTTAAGTATAAAAACCAGTTTGTAGGTTTTTATAGTGATCTAGGAAACTCATTTACAATGAGATAAATGACTAAAAAGGCCTTGCTGTGTAGCATTCTAAGATAAATGAGCAGGTAGGAGGAGGAGACAAAAATCTATTTATAATTAGGAAATTTCAGGCAAAGTCTAGTAACTTGGTATTTTGGGGTACACCTGAAATCACATCATATCCATGGTTGCTTATGCTGCTTATGTACAAAGTCAGCCCTGATGTTCAAAAACCCAGTCTAGCATTGCCATTGTTCCTCTAACAAATATTTATTGAGCCTTTACTCTGTGCCAGCAGTGGGGTTTGGTGGACAGTGCACCAAATTTGGAGTAAGAAGACCTGGGTATGAATGCTGTTTCTACCAGTTACTAGTTATGAGATGTTGAGCAAAAATTTAACCTCTGAGTCTCACTCTCCACATCTGTAATGTGTGTGGTTTAAAGTCCAAATTTTAAAAATTAGTGTCATTCCCTGGTCAGGTGGCTCAGTTGATTGGAGCGTCATCCCATACACCAAAAGTCTGCAGGTTCGATTCCCAGTGAGGGCATATACCTAGGTCACGGGTTTCATCCCTGGTCAGGGTGCATATGGAAGGCAACTGACCTCTCTCTCTCTCTCTTTCTTTCCCCGACCCTGTCTCTCTGCCCTCCCCTCACTAAAATCAATAAACATAACCTCAGGTGAGGACTAAAAAAATGCATGTCTGAACACAGTGCCTGGCACTTAGGAGATGCCCAGTAGATGTTACCTGCCTTCTTTTCTTTATTTTAAAAACATGGTGAGTCAGAAGTGAGCATTTATGGAATGCCCATGTGCTTTCTATATAAGGTGAATGAATATTTGTGCTCTCATATCACACATGAGAAAACAAAGTCACGGGGCCTCTGAAAGGCTAGGCAACTTCCTGCCATCTCATGGCAGGTGGAGGCATGGCTTGAACTCGGATCTGGTTTGGTCTCACACTGTGCTCTTCCTATTCTGAGACAGTGCTGCCTAACAACTGTATTCATGTAAACTTACGATCTGGTGTGTTTCTATTCGTGAGTGCTTAAGACACAGTTGGCAGATGCCATGTGAAGAGATTGAGAGCAGGGAAAACTCTCATGTGCCATCCCCAGGAACGTGTGAGAATGAGAGGGCATCTTTCCCCTTCCTTCTTGCACCACTGTGGAGGTGCGGTTCCCCTCTCTGCCTGCCGTGGCAGCATCAGGGCTGATCTCATCATGCCCTTCAACCCTGTTCACATCAGTCACCACTGAACCCCTGAATCTCATTCATGCGTGTCTCTGACCTCCCTTCTCTGAACCTCCTCCCTTCCTCCCTGACTCCCAGAACTCTTTCACTGTGCCCACTGGACCTAGAAGTCATCAGCAAACTGCCCCCCGCCCCACCCAGAGCCTCAGGAGTTCTGAGATGTTCCCTTCTGCTTGTCTGGGTTTTCTCAAGGCCCTTGGTTGCTTTCCCCATCTCCTGTGAGCCTGGAGGTAGGCAGTGGCCTCTTTGCTGCTTCTTGATCATTCTACTGCCCTCTTCCCATGTCATCAGAATGTGGCTGTCATCTACGGAGGCCCAGGTTATCTCTATCAATCCTTGAAGATTAAGCTTCTGGCTTGCTGTCACTGGCTCTGTTTCAATTTTTAGTAAGGTCAATACCATGTAAATTACCCTCCCAATAGCCCAATCTTTCATTTTTCTGACCTACTCTTCTCCAACAGCTTTCTCCTCCACTCCATGTCTACCACTCCCGTCATAGGCATACCCTTGACCTTGTCGTTTTAAATAGCGGTGTGATCATAACCCATATAATCAATTTCAAAGGTCTCACTCTCTGATCACTTTTTTAGGTCATTTCCTCTGCTGCTCTAATTCCATCAATCTTTCAACCCCAATGGGATGGATGACCTGTTGTTTCATCTTTTCTCTGTTCTCTCCATCCTTTGGTCCTATCATATATCCTCAACTACTTTTTCTCTCGCATATTATTATACTCCCTGGCAAAACCCCAGCCCTGGTTAAACCCAGCTTCCTGCCTTTTCTGCCTTATATCCGTGCAGTTGACTACAGTGGTTGAAATGGAGAAAAACATACAGCCATAGTGTCTGGCTTCACCTTAAATCCCTGACCTGTAACTTCAGGTGGATCTTTTGTGCTGCACCACAGTCCCACTGTCCTCTCCCAAGCCACTCAGACCCACATTCTGCAAGATGTCTACCTTCTTCTTCCTCCTCAGACTTCAACATCTCCTCTGTGCTCATTCTTAGCAGATGACCTTGTTCCCATTTCACTGAACATTGTAGTGAAAATCCATGAACACCTACTTCAGAGTTACAATCTCCCAGCATCTGCTTCTGTGTTCTCCTCTTATTTCTTCTAGGATGGCTGAACTGTCCTTGCTTCTGTCTAAGGCCAAGCCCTCCTGTGTTCACTGATCCCTATTTCCTCATTCATTCAATCTCCCCCTTTCTATTTTCTATCATCAGTATTTCTCTGATTTCTAGATCTTTCCCATCAGTGCCTAAACATGGTGTTATTTCTCCCATATCAAATACACAGTGCTTTGACCCTCTATTTGCCTCCAACTCTGCCTCATTAGCCTCATTCCTCTGCTCCTCTTTAGAATTCAATTCCCTTGGACTTTTATACATTCCCATTCTCCAATTCTGTGATTCTCCCATGCTCTCTTGAATGTACTCCAGCTGGATGAAGGGCCCTCTCCACCAAAACCTACTCTTTTTAGGGATACCTGAGTTGCTAACTCCAGGGGTCAATTCTCAGTCTTTTCCTTGACCTGTATCAACATCTGATATAGTTTGATTACTTCCTTGAAAATGTTTAAAGAGATATTTATTTATTATTTATTTATTTTTAGAGCGAGGGGAAGGGAGGGAGAAACAGAGGGAGAGAGACATCAATGCGTGGTTGCCTCTCATGTGCCCCCTACTAGGGACCTGGCCTGCAACCCAGGCATGTGCCATGGCTGGGAATCAAACCGGTGACCCTTTGGTTGGTAGGCCGGCACTCAATCCACTGAGCCACACCAGCTAGGGCTGTAATTTTTTTTTTTACTTGCAGAAAATACACTGTCCTGTTTTTCCTTCTACCTCACAGCTATTCTTTCTCTGCCTTCTTTATTGCTTCTTTCCCAAACTCTAAATGCCAAAGGGCCTCAAGACAGAGTCTTCAGACCTCTTCTCTAACTGCACTCATTCTCTAGGTGTTCTGCTGCTGGAAATAGTAGCTTCTCTGGGGCACAGATGGGATTGCACATGTCTTTCTGACCATCATTTGTGACATCCAGCACTGGTCTCCATGTAGGGCAAGCCACAGTGCATGTTTGGTCAAACTTACAGTTGAGTGATTTTACTGTGTGAGTGAGTGCTAAGAGCTGCATAAATAAGGCAGAGATAGAGGTGCACCTAGAGACTTCTCTTCTGGGGAGTGACTTCTGAGTGGCTTCTGTACTTTGTGCTTTCCTTAGGAGACCAACAAGAAGATAGTCCATGCAAAATATTGTAGCAGATTTGCCCATGTTCCCTGGAAGGACGGGAGCTTGGTCCACGTCTGCATTACCAAGGAGAAGTGCACATGGTACAGTGAGAGAATTCATGCAGTCCTGGCCCAGATCCAGAGGAGGTTGGTGTATTTACAGGATGGTACAAGTGCTCTAGTCTCTCTTGAAATTCAGGTCTGCTTGATCTCTTTGTAAAGCTTCACCAAGAGAAATGGCCAGTAAACATGTTAAGTCGAGGTTTCCATCTAATGGTTTGTTGGTGGCCTTGTTGTTAATAACAAAGGGTGACATTTGGATTCTGACTCTGAAAAACAGCGAACAAACATGTAGTCGTCTGGTGGTTGTGCACCACCACAGGAAGCTAAGGAATGCTCCTCATGTCTTGAATTTCTCGTTGGCCACAGGTATTGAGACTGTATTACATCTGTCTTCTGTCCTCTTGAATACATTTGATTTCAGGGGAACTGTCACAATGTGAAATATCTGAGTATAGTGGAAATATATATACAGGGTCTGGCACAAATAACACCCCTTTTCATTGCAAAATCTTTTATTGCAAAATCATAAGGATATAATTCTATGACATAACAATATCACAGTCAGGCACACCATATGACATTTTAGGCGAAATGTTCAAATTCAAACTATAAATTATTACACCCATATTATTACCCTACCAACCACACTCAAGCAGGCCTTACTTCTGCCAGATCCTATATGTATTAGAAATCAGCTAAAAATAACTCTATGTGATCCTTCTCAACCCTCCTATTTCCTAAGATCTGCTAAGGCTAATGAATCTGGTATACTAATGCTGTGACCTCAACCTCAGACCCATGGGGATGATCTGTCTTCACGCTTTCACCTTGCAATGCCAGGGGGCAGCTTCGGATCGTGAAGACCAAGTCCATTTAGGTTCATGGCTCTGAGGTCAGACAGAGCTGGAGTCTAATCCCAGCTCTGCCACCTGCTGTGTGAGCCTGGGCAAGTTAGTTAGTGTTTTTGTGCATCAGTTTCCTCATTTATAAAGTGGGAATATTAATGCCATTTAGAAATGTATTCTATGGATTAGATTAGATACTAAATGTGATAAGTGTAGGCTAGTACACAGCCTGCAGTAGCCACTTGGAAGTGAGAATTTCCTCCTTCCTTCTGAGTCTTCTGTTATACAGCCTCAAGCTGCAGACATCCATCTCCATATTAAGTCTTCGGAGCCCCAGCTTCTCAAACCCAGCGGGTGAAGGGTTCCTCAGAAAAAGTAATCCTCACGTGTGGAGTCTTCTCTGCTTAGAGTTTTAGGGTTGACTTTTGGGGAGAGTAGTTGGGATTTCAGATCTGGGGAAAAGGATGCTGCTTAAAAGACATTGCACCTGGCGGCTGCCAGGTCATTTTGTCCCTCTCATTGTACCAGGTGTCAACGGTTGTTGGGAAGTTTTCTCTCCTCTATTTTCCATAGAGAATTGGTATCATTTCTCCCTTAAATGTTTGTAAAATTCATTGAAGCCATCTGGGCCTGGAGTTTTCCTTTCCGGGAAGGTTTTTAACTACACATTCAATTTCTTTAAATGCTCTTAGAAGTGATGTTGGTAATTTAATTCATCTTCATTTTCTAATCAGTCTGGCTAGAGGTGCTGCATTTCATTCATCTTTCTTAAAGAGCTAGCTTTCAGTTTCATTGGTTTTTTTCTCTATAGGGTTTTCTCCTTTCTATGTCATTTTTCTTTCTTCTCCTTACTTTAAGTTTCTTAAGATATTTATATCACAGATTTGAGAACTTTCTTTATATATAAGCAAGCATTTAATTGTGTAATCTTTCTTCTGAGTATCTCTTTAGCTGCCTGCCTCTCACGAATTTTGAAATGTTTTATTTCCTTTCATTCAGTACTCCCCAGCAGTTTGTTCTACAAATTCTTATTGCCTAGGCCTTGCTGAACTCTGTACTTGATTTCAAATATTTTTCCAATGGACTGCCCCTCCCCCTGGCTTTGCCTGCAGCTGTGAATTTAATTTTACACCCTGTGATGACAGCCCAAGTCTGTGCCACAGAAGCTGTGCTGCTCAGACAGCTGCCTGGCACTTTGTTGTTACGGGGACCGGGGGTGGCCCGATGTTGTCCGTAAGCAGCACCGACGCCCTAGAAGCACGCTGGCATGGCTGCTGGCATGGCTGCGGTCACCAGGGGTAGGAGAACAAAGGGTCCAGAGTCATAGCTGAGGGCTTCAAACTCTCAGATGACTGGAAATAATTTACTTTTGACTTTGGAACCCCCAATGTTGGATTTATTTTTCTGTCCTATTAATTTTCCTAGTTCTATTTTGTTTGGATTGATGATGGATAGAGGAAGGGGCCAATGAGGGAGTTAGCTCCAGTGTAGGATTTTCCACTGAAATCTGTCAAAGTGAGTGATTAATCCATTCACAGAAGATTGTATGTGAACAATACAGCACAGCTCTGGCCTCCATCGGCACATCGCTCAGTTCTTAGGAAGATGCTCTCCTTTCACAGGTTCCAACCATTCACTCTCAAACTATTTCCTGCCTAGGATTAAATGGCTACAAGACGGGAGTCAAATCCTTTTTGGGAAAGTGTCTAATGATTGCATCTACATCCTCATTGATACATCTCACTCAATGAAGGGCAAGCTGGACTTGGTGAAGGAGAAGATCATCCAGTTCATGCAGGTTAGATGGAGCTATCAGTTTACGCATCTGAGGGCCTGTGTATAACGATAGCATCGCCACCGATCGTCATCTGTTCTGGTAATGGAGGTGCTCAGGCGAGGTTTGCGGTCAAGCATCCACGGGAAAGCCATTGTAGGGAAAACTCCCTTTTGTCAGTTAGAGCATCATCAGTTCCCCTTTGCCAGCAGACCCCCCTTGGTGGTTCCTTTCTGCAACGCATGGGTTACCGAGGGAGAGTCTGTGTCCATTGCTGCAGGCTTTCTCTATCCTGAAGTCTGTGGTGTGCACGCACCTCCATGGTTTTTGTCTTTAGGCTGGCATTTGAATTTTAATTTCTGATATTTCTGAGGGGCACTGTGTGCACACAGGTCCAGCACTGACTGTCAGGAGCCTCCTGTTCTCTTTCAGCCTGTGCTGCCTCTGAGTTGCAGGGCCTGAAGCCGACGGCCCGTGTTTCCTAACGCCAAGTTCCCACACCCGGAAAGGGGCAGCGCAGCGCTGTAATGAGTCGGTATTATTGATGTATTACCCACAGAAAATAGTTGTGGGGAGTGTTGACAACTACAAAGTACAACTTTTAATTTGGTAATCCTCTACTGGAGAAATACGGGCTGATGGAAGGCAAGTGAATAGTTATGTAATGGAATAATAGCCTTACCAAAAAGGCGATCACCAAAATGTAACACTGTTTTGGATTTCTTTTTCTTAAGAATATTGCATTTAGTGTACATATTTAATATATCATTAATATCAGTATTAGAGACAACATTTAATGTCATATTATATATATTGATATTAACTTATATATCATGCATAATATATATTCATGCATATATACATTTGTAAAGGTTTAGTATTCAAACTGTGTATAAATTTTACTTAAATGTCTTTTGTACTAGAAAAGATTTTCTCTATTGAATGTAAGTTTTAGCTTCTAGAACAGAAAATAGATATTACAGTGATTAAAATTTATCAAAATGACCTGTCCTAATATTTTCTCACATTTGAATGGTTCTATGGTTGAATAATAATTGTCTCTTACAGGAACAGCTGAAATTTAAAAGGAAATTCAATTTTGTGCAGTTTGATGCTCAAGCAGTTGCTTGGCGGGAAAAACTTGTTGAAATCAATGGAGATAATTTGAAAGGGGCTAAGTCCTGGGTGAGAGACATGAAGGTAAGACGGAGGCTGGGCTGGGAGAGGTGGCCTGGCTTGATCACCTGCTGAGGTCATCCTGGAGAGGAACCCTTGAGGAAGTGCTTTGAGCTGCCAGGATGGCAGTGGCTTCACATAGGCACTCACTTGGTTTACATAGATTGTTTTAACCCAGAGATTTCCAACGGTGTGCCACAGGATTTTTAAAACACGCCGTACCTGGTTATTTAGTCAGGGGCACTGACCTCCTTTCCCTTAGACTGTCAAATTAAAACATGACTGCAGCCAGCACAACAATAGCCGTCTGGTGTGAATGAATCAAAATTATACCTATTTTTTTGTCAGATTGGCAAAAATATATCTCTTGATGTGCTACAGAATTTTAGTAATTAGCTTATGCATGTCACAAGAAGAAAAATGTTGAAAATTGCTGCATTAACCCAATCTCTTTAGTCAATATCTTTACTAGGGGTGTGGCCCCCTCAGCGGTTCCAAGCCCAGCACCTAGCCCTGTTCTTCCTGTCCCTCTTTCCTTCCTCCAGCTCTCCTGGGTTTTCACCTGTGCCCTAAAGGTGACATGTTTCTGCCCTTCTCTCTACCTCCCCATCACACACAGTTTGTGTTTTATAGGGGAGATACAGGTGAGGGGTCTCTGGAGATTCAAGTTTCCCCGTCCCTCTTCCCCAGTCCTGCCCCACGAGGGAGACTTTCCTGGGACTCCCCCAGTCTCTTCTGTGAGCACTGTGCGGCTTGTGATGAAAAAGCCTCCAAGAAGTCCCCCTGCAGTCGTGACATCCAGGCCTTTACCCTGTAGCCAGTATACACTGGGGTAGCCTCTGACAGTGCACCAACCATCCCAGGGAAACTTTTCTTACAAGTGTCTGGCTGCAGCCTGTTCCAGAGGCCAGTGCATGCATCTCGCCTGACTCTGCAGGTGCCCGGCTCCCCTCACGACTGGGGCCAGTTGGCTGCCCTGTGACCTGAGCACTCTGATGGGTGTAACAGCAGTTCCCCGCTTGCTCTTTGTCTTGCTGTTCTTTCGTTATGAATTCTGGAGTGACACTCTTGCCAGTGCTCCATATTGCCTGGGCAGAAACTGTGGGAGTTTTTTAACTTACAGTTTCTTTGTTGTATCTCCAGGTTGCTAATGCTACCACATTTGTGTTTGCCAGGTCATGGGCGTTGTGAATCAATCCTTGTTTGAAACAAATGTGATCCCCGCCAGGGTGTAGTCAGGCTGCATGCTGAACCCGTGTTGCCAGCTAAATGAGCAGTAACTGGGTTAGTGCCTCCCACAGAAACACGGAAAGAGAGAACTGCATTAAGAGCTCTGTCGTCAGGACAGAAGTGCACAGCCCTGCCGCCCAGCAGTCCTGGGACTGGCAAGAGACAGGCCTTATGTCACACCCAGGGGTCGGCTTCTTGGAATTTCTGGGCTTAAATTATTATCTCAATATAGTTTTTAATGTAGCTTTTATTTCACAGGTACTTTTCTTTCTTTTTTAGAAGCAGTAAACATTTGTTTGAGATCTTTCTTGAGATTCAAGTGTGTGCTTGGCATTCTTTTCTGTAGATTGGGAGTTCCACAAACACTCTGAGTGCCCTGCAATTTGCTTTTGCTGATAAAGAAACACAAGCAATCTACCTTTTGACAGATGGGAGACCTGATCAGGTACTTATCAAAGTTGGGGACAAAGAGGGACTCACCAATACCCTGAAAGTCAGTGTCAGGAATGGGTTTGGGGACTTTCTGAACTGTCGTCTGACAGCTTTTGAAAGCTATTTCCTTGGCTGAGGGTCCCAGAACTGAGGTGAGAAACTATATGGAGGAGTTCCTTTGTCTACTGAAACCCGGAGGACAATTCAGATGGCCCTGAGCATTGTCTGGTTAGTGTGCCACACACCTCCAGGCCTGGAGAACACTCCCATGTGAGGAGGCCTCCACCTGCCACGGAAGACTGGTTTATATTTTATTATAAACTAAGAGAAGATTCTTGTTGACTTTTTTCCCTTTGGAAACTCTGAATCTAAACATGTCACTTAGAAATCATTTAAACAAAGGCATGCCTTTCTAGTTGAATGTTTTGTTTTGTTTAGCCTGACTGAAATATATTTGAAAGTTTTAGCAGAGTCTGTTCATCTTTGAGCTTTATGAATGAAAGACTAATGCTCTGGGTATTAAATAAATATACAGATTTATAGGCCAGTCCATTGTCAATGAACCACTAAAGTGAGTTAGTACCAACTTGTTTCCTTCATTGGGAGGCGTTTGCGTATGAAGACAGCTGGACAAATAGTATAAAATACCCTGTGTCCTATGGCCCAGGGATTCAACAGTAAAGCAACTGGATTTACTGCAGCATTATATGTATTATGGCAGAGGAGTTGTATGTAACGTAAAATTTTACTTGGAATGATTTCCCCACCAACTTTACTACACTCTCTCTTCAGAAGCAGTGTATTGCGCCCTGTTTCTGTTCTATGAGTAGCGTCAAGGCTTTAGGCTGCAAAGATGAGCAACATCCCCGCCTTCCGCAAGCTGACACTTTAGGGAGCATGCCAGGCGTGTACAGTTAGCTCAGGCATGATATGGGGAGTGGGCTCACTTGTGCTACGAGATGCCTGGGAGCACACAGCGATGAATTTGGCTGTCCAAGGTGGAGAGACAGCCAGGCAAGTTTCCACCAAGGAGGGGACATTTCCAGCTATGTCTGGAAAGAGGAGAAGGAGTTTTCTAAACAGAGATGGCTGGCATCTGGGTTGCAGGAACAGAGGGGCTGTTCAGAGAAACAATGGGAGAACAAGAGCAATGATGGAAGAGTGTTGGGGCAGAGTCTCCAAAGTTAGGCTGGGGAAGATTGCAAAGGTCCTTGAACACCACAAGGAGAGGATGGTTTTATCACAGGCTGGGGGGCAGGGGGCGGGGATCTTGCGCTCAGGGAAGCACATGGTTCTTTCCATCTGTATATTAGAAATATGCCTGCCTAGTGCCAGGCAAACAGTAGATCTTGATATACTGGTACGGGCCCGGCTTGGGTAGGAGCAGCAGAAAGGGGAAGGAGGGGGTTCCCTTCAGAGATGAGATAACAGAAATAGCCTCAAAGGACTCAGTGACTGATTTGGGAGGGGGTTTGGAGGACAGAGGGAGGAGAAGAGGGAACAAGGGAGAAAAAGGTCAAGATGACTGATTTATGGTTATCATGATTATGTTATTAACTGATTTGAATTTAAAAAAGGAGCAGGTTTGGGGGTTGCTGAGAGAGGAAGCTAAGTTGGAGAACTTACAGTCCATGGATGTCCAGAAGCCCCTAGAAATAGGGGCTGGATATTTTTATTTGAAAGTCATCTGGACAAGAGGTCCTTTTTTTTAGTAAGCTCTCACTAATTTTATTGCAATTTAGAAAATATAGGTAAGCATAAGCATCAGAAAGAAGAAAAGTTAAATAATTCATAACTCAATTTTGCATCCTGCTTTTTTATCTAATATGTGGAGTTTTTTCAAATCATGAGACGTTCTTCAGAAACAACACTCTCAATGAATCATATTCCATTATACAGATTTAATAAACATTAATTATGTTTACTTAATTTTGAATAGTAATACAATTACATGGTACAAATTACAAAGGAACAAAAGGATATATAGAGAAAATCCTCCTTCCCACCCCATGTTCACCAGCTAAGAGGCAATGTATATGACCAGTTTCCTATATCTTCTTTCAGAGATAGTTTTTTGCAAGCACATAAGTAGCTATATATATTTCCTTTAAAAATATACAAATGATAACATGTTCAACACACAATTCTGACCTTTATTAATAAAACAATATACCTAGAGATTGCTTACTATCATTTCACAGAGAGCTTCCTCATTTATTTTACAGCTGTCTACTATCCTATCACATGGCTATTTAGCTATATCCCCTGAAGATATACATTTAAGTTGTTTTCAGTCTTTCTGTTATGTACAATGTTGCAAAAGTAACTGCATATATATCATTTTGCACATGTATGAGTGTATCTGTAGTGCAAATTCTGAAAGGTGGACTCAGTCAAAAGGTATATGTTTTCATAGATACTGCCAAATCACACTCCGCCCCCCAACTAAGATGTACCAAGTAATACTCCTGCTAGCAAGGTATTGAGAAGGCACAGTTTTTCCAAAACTACTTCACAAGACAGTTGTGAGGATTAATACTGTGCCCCAACAGAGTGCCCAGCTCACAGAAAGACTCTTAATGTCTCTTTGTTTGCTCTCTGTGGGAGACACATTGTCCATGGCTTGTCTGAAGCTGGAAAATGCCCTTTCTGTGGAGACCTTTAGGAACCACGTAAAGGTCCAGTGGCCACACTCTGTAGCATCCTGATTGCCAGGATGTTCTATTCATGGCTTCTGACTGCAATACTTTGGGGGCGTCTAATGCATAGCCCACCACCTTGAGAGCATGGCTTCTAAGTTTAGGTGCGCCTAAAGCTGAGTGACTTGGTTAGCCAAATCTTTCTCCAGACTCTTTTTCCCACCCTCAGAGGGCAAGGGCCATGTCATGGGTCTTTGTACTGTGTCAGTGTTTGCTTCCCTTACTGAATTGAACTGACATCTTTCCAAGAAGCCACTCACTGCTATATACTATAGGTCATTATAGTTGAGGTTTCACTCTCCAGAGTAAATACTAAGGGATTTAACATCCTATTTTTTGCTTTCTCCTTTTCTCTCTTTCCATGTCCTTCTACCCCAACCCCACCTCAAAACTTATCATTTTAGCCACCTGAAATGGTTATAGACCAAGTCAAAGTTTTTCAGAAAATTCCTATTTACACCATCTCCTTCAATTACAATGATAAGATTGCAAATGGCTTTTTGAAAGAACTTGCTTCTTTGACTGGAGGAGAGTTCCATTCTTACAGATTTGGCTTCAAGGATCCCTGTCCTCCAGAGGCTGTTCAGGTAAGAACTTGATGAGCTGAGAAGTTTTCACTTAATTGAACATTGCAGTCTGGAGGCCTGTGGACAATACCTTAACTGGGAAAACAGCAACCATAGATACAATTAAGCTGAGAAAATGAATCACTTAATAATAGGGGTACCAGTGTTTCTCAAGGACCATCTGAGCTAAAGACACTTGTTAAAATGCAGATTACTGGGTACTACTTCAGAGTCACTAAATCAAGCTCTAGGCACAGAGGCCCAGGAATCTTAACATATTTGGTGTTGTTCTAAGCTTTTTTTCTTGTGGAAAGTTTCAAACTTACAAAAGTACAAGAGTATATGGACCTCCATGTACCCATCAGCCACATTCAACAATTATCAACATTTTGCCAAATTTCAGGAATCTGTATTTTTAACAAGCAGCCCTGGGGATGCATATGTGAAATCTGTTAACCACTGCTGTTTGTAGACATTTGTGGGAAACTTTCAAAAAAAATTCAGGTGCTAGGTAGTTGTCTTCTAACTTCTTTGAGTAAGTAACCATGTAACCATCTGATAAAACAATTCACTCTAATGAGCTAATAGGAAAAAGTAAATAAAATTCTATTTCCTAATCATCTAGTCTTGGCCTAAGGACATACGTTTCAAGAATACCCTTCTAGAGAATGTGTTTCTCATCTTGTTGTCTGTCCTGAGGAGTAACTTTAAACCCAGGTCAAGGCCAGAGTTCTGATTAGTGCTTGTGTATGAGGAAACTACTTGAGTCTGGGGAATGAGTCATCCAAGAGGATTGATTGGAGGCGATAGAACTTGGAATTCACACAGAGCTGGAAGTAGTGACTGCGCCCATAAGCTAGACTAGAAACATTTATAACCCTCTGGGCACTGGGTGGCTACACAAAAGGGTGTTGCCTCAGTGTCAGGAACAACCTAGCACTGCTCCAGTTCTGCCTAGAAAATCTTAAATGCAAGAACTAAAAGGATCATTTTTTCCCCAAGGAACTTAACTGCATTCATGAACAAACTTCAAGAGCTTACCTAATTATAGGAAAGCAAAGATATCCATCACCCAACAAAGTAAAATTGAAAAATTTTTGGCATCCAATCAAATAGTACAAGGTATGCAAAGAAGCAAGAAAATACAGGCACATAATGAGGACAAATGTAAACATAAAAATAAAAACATACCCATAACTGACCCAGATGTTAGTATTGGTGCATTAAAAGTTATTATAGTTGTATTTGTTAGGTTTGCAAAGTTAGGGAGAGACAAGGAAGATACATGTGACATAAAAATCGAACTTATAAAGATGAACTACAATGTATGAGATGAAAAATACATGCAATGGGATAAGAAGCAGATCAATGGGATAAATTGCAGAACCAAGATTAGTGAACTATAAGGTAGCAATAAAAACTATACAAAATGTAACACAGAGAAGAAAAGATTTAAAATAAACATAAACGAAAACAGGCATCCATGAGCTGAGGAAAAATTCAACTAGCCTAATAAATGTGTGATTGAAGAAATAGTGGCTAGAAATTTTCCAAGGTATATTAAAAATATAAACCCACCGATCCAAGCAACATGAAGAAAAGCACACCAAGTCACATCAGAATCAAATTCCTCAGAACCACTGACAAAGAAAAAACTTAAAAAACTAGAGAGAAAGAAGACACATTATGTACAGAGGAAGGATGTACATAGGATTTATATAAGGATGACAGCAGTTTTCTCATCATAATCAATGCAAGTAAAAATACAGTGGGGTAACATTTTTAAAGTACTGAAAGAAAAAACTCATCATTTTATAATCTGTATGTTGTGGAGGTATCTTTCAAAAAGGAAGGTGAAGTAAAGACTCTTAAAAATATATAAAAACCTAGCCCTGACTGGTGTAGCTCAGTGGATTGAGCGCGGGCTGGGAACCAGAGGGTCCCGGTTCGATTCCCAGTCAGGGCACATGCCTGGGTTGCGGGCCAGGTCCCCAGTGAGGACCATGTGAGAGGCAACCATACATTGCTGTTTCTCTCCCTCTCTGTCTCCCTCCCTTCCCATCTCTCTGAAAATAAATAAATAAAATCTTAAAAATATATATATAAAAACCTAAATCATTCATCACCAATAAACCTGCAGTAAAGAAATGTTAAAGGGGGTGACTTCTGGCAAAAATGGAGGCGTACATAGATTCACTGGGTCTCTTCACACAACCAAAAGAAGGACAACAACAAATTTAAAAACAACAAGAAATTCCAGAAAATCAAACTGTATGGAAGTCCAACAACCAATAAAGAAGAAACATTCATTCAGACTGGTTGGAGGGATAGAGACAGACAGCCGTCTCATAGAGGATATGTGTCAGGGCAGTGGCTGGCAGACCAGGCAGTCCCATATTTGCATGCAGATAAACCAGGAGGAACAACAACTGGGGAGC
>PVJI01007137.1:0-80187 GCA_004026765.1 Micronycteris hirsuta
AGCTTACAAGAGTTAGGGGGTCTGCCTGACTCCAGGGCAGGTTCTCCACCACTGCTGCACGCAAAGCTTGCAAACTTCATTTAAAGGCTACCTGCCGCTGTTGATGCCAACACCCCCTTGGGCTCCCACACGCCCTCTTCTCAAATACTCCCAGCAGGACCCGTGGGCTTCTGCACAGAGGCAAGAAAGCAAAGCCTCCGCAGCGGAGGGGCCACGTGTCCTCCTACTCAACACCTCCTTGGCCCTGTCTTCCACATTCCCAGGGAGAAAAAAATAAAGCCACTGGAGCTTATAGGAGTTTCTCTTTCCCCTGGTTATATCCACCCATCTCCCTACAGCCAGATGCTTCAGGAAGGGGCAAGCGGCCAAGGGAGCAAGCAGGTCAGTTATTCGAAAGCAGGAGGACGTGCCAACCTCCCGTCCAGCCCGGACCTGCCACACTTACTTTACACGGCATGCTTATGATGGCCTTCAGCAACTTCTCCACCTCATTGAGCCTGGTCTCTATATCGTGGGCGTCTTTTATGGCGACAAGTCCTACAATTGAGATAAACATGCCTAAAATCAGAAAACCAGACCAGGAAATGTGCTCCCAAATTAAATACAGAAAACAGGCATCCCCTGATGAGGATGCTACCCCAGTGTCACCGTGCATGGAAGGCCTCTGGGTGTATCTGCTCAGCCTCATTCATGTATATACAGTCCACCCTGAAAGCCCTGTTCTAAACCTCAGGTTAAATTTCAAGGACCAGTGAATGATTTGTGTGTATGCAGGTGACACCGCCCACCCGAAAGGAGAGGTGGGGCAGGCAGAAATAAGCCACAGACAGACCATGCAAGACCCCTCCGAGCGGGACAGCCTGGGCCAGCTCCATAAAGAGCCTGGACTCCACCAGAGCTCAGCCGGGGACCACTCAGAGGCCACCAGCACGGCAGCTGCAGCCAGGGGAGGTTGCGCAGGACACACACATTCCCAAGGACACAGTGGAAGAAGAAGGGACTCGCTCTGCTGGCCACAGGCCCATCTAATTGGAGCCCATATTTAGACAACTCATTTAAATGCTGGGTTTGGAAGGAAAAAAATCAGGTTTCTACCCAGAAAACCAGCGGGGAGTGACTCACAGCACTTTCCAGGAATCCGAGCCTCTACCCTTGCTGCAGTGACCCGAAGTCCTGCGCGGCTGTCCGCAAGTGCCGCGCACTGTTCTTGAAACGCAGTGGCTGCAGCACGGCGGGCGGCCGGGGCTGTTTCTGACCCCCCGCGAGCAGTGAGGAGCACACACCTTCCCATCACTGGTTCTGCTCATCGGCTTCCCAGGGGTGAGGTGAGTCAGGGTCCTAAGGAAACCTGCCTCTTTTAGGCACTTCCTTCGACCTGGGATGACGGTCTGCACGAGCTCTGACCAAACCACACAGGCTGAACTCTCAGAACGGTTGTCCTTACTGAGTCAGGGCTCTTTACAAGTTCTGGTTTCATTTTGTTTTGTAGGAGAAAGGGTTGTTTGTTTTTAGGCAACTCACTGACTAAGTCTACATAAGTGATAAAATTAATTTCCTAAACCACATGTTGAAATTAAGAGGCCCACAATATATGGTCCCTGGAAACCAGGAGCAACCCCAGACACAGGACGAGAGCATTTCTGAGAGCCCGGGCTACACGAGGGGATCCTTCACAATGCCAGCTCAAATCAAGGTGGAATCGTTCTCTCGACTTCCTGAAGCACAGGCCACCTTGGGTTCGGGTGTCCCTGCTTGACCCGCCCACCCGCCTCAGCCACACAGGCCCAGGGGGCCAGCTGCCAGCTGTCCAGGGAGCAGGGGTCCCAGAGGCAGGAGGGTGGGTCACGGCTCAACCACTGGGAAACCCTGGGCCTCGATCCACACAGCCAGGCACACACCCCAGCACAGTGCCCAGCTATCACCAGAGAAAAGGACTGGGCCACCTTCTGCCCCTCCTCCCCAGGTTGCCTGACTCCAGCACACCACCCTGCACGCGGGGGGAGCAGGGAGGAGAAGGAAGAAAATGCCAGATTCTCAGGATGCTTGTTCTCCAGGCCCTGAATTCCTGGGAATAGAATTTCAAACACACACACACACACACACACACACACACACACACACACACACGCTCTGCACCAATACCTTTGATCTTCTGCTTGCTACAGAGAAGTGCACAGAGGAAAAGAGGGCCAAAATCCTTCTAAAAAGTTGTTTTTAAATAGAGAGGACAATTATGTAAATCATCCCCCACAAAGTGCTTCATTATTCTCAAAGGAGCAAAACTATTATTGTATTTCAACTTCTATTACAGCTGGACTGCCAGTCTTCAGTCAATCACATGTATCACAGCACGTGTTTCTACTCTGTAGCAACCTTTGTAGGAAGGTCAGCCCCTTGTTTGGTGGGTGCACACAGCGTATTTACATCCATTTGATACATTGTAAAGCATAATTTAACAATCTTATATCAATACAGAGGTTTATAATTCTTGTATCTTTGCTTTAACAGTATAATTTTGATTACATCTTTAATTAACATTCAACCTATGGTTGGGTTAAGAGTAAGTCGCCAGATAAATACATTCTGCTCTATACTGATCTTCTTTTAGGATGGCCAGACTTGGCAAATAAAACACAGGGTACCTATTTAAATCTGAATTGCAGATAAAAAAATGAATAATGCAATAGTTTGGATAGACATCTACTAAAAAATTATTCATTGTTTATTTGAAATTCAACCTTAACTGTATTTTATCTGGCAACCCTAACTTCTTGGTGATGCATTTTCCAGAATGAACTAGAGAAGGGCACAAATACATGGTCAGGCCCCTGGAAACAGTATCAGTGCTTTAACTCGGTGCTTGGACCCTCCCTGATCTGACTGACCGCAGCCCACCTTACGGGCCCTGTGTCCCCCACACCCTCAACCACCCCCTCTCCCCAACCCCCAAAGCATTGTCTGTTGCTGGGAGAACGGTTCCTACCAACCTTCCCCCACCTCCAGGCTGATGAATGAGAAAATCTCACCAGTCCCTCACAGGATGGGCACATGCCCTCTGCTCTGTGAGGCCTTCCCCACGTCAGAGGCTGGGAGACTTGGCCTGCCTCTGGGCTCCCAGAGAACTCTCTCCTGACCTCTGCAGAATTCACCACTCTGCACTGCACCTGCTCCTTCACCTATGGGTCTCCCCAAGTCCCCTGTGAGAACCTGAGGGTAGGTAGGACATGCCTTTGGTTCATGTCACTTTTATCAGCAATCAGCAAAGAGATGGACACATGTAGGGGTTCAGTGTTTGCTGGCTGTTTGCTGACTGAATAACGTTGCCTGAGAGAGCACAGTAGTTACCTCCCAGTGTGTGCTCCATCCTGCTTGTGAGGTAGTAACGTAGCTCACACTTATCCACTTCACATTCAGCCAGACTCCAGCCAGAACCAGAACCAGCCAGCCAGCAGGTTCTAGGTCACTGGTCTCATAAGACAGCAGCCCAAGGAGAGCAAGATGGCATTAAGTGAACATAGTCACCAGCCTCCTTGGTTTGACCTCATTTGCGGAAGGACGCAGAACCACACTGCTTCCTTTCACCTGTCCTCCCATTTCCAAGTGGAAGTCAAACGGTACTCCTTGGGAACGGAAACGTGACTCAGAACAAAGGAGGCTGAGGAAGTATAAATGGGGAGAGGAAGACACTGAATCCCTCTCTGCCAAGAACACAAGTGACAGTTGGCGATTTTTTTAAATTCTGGGCTTTTGGTAGGAGCACTGATTTTTATCACTTACTCCCCAATCCTGGCTTCCCAAGTGACAGTCAAGCTGGAGATGTAGGTCAGTTTTCCAAAGATGCTGCCCCCTTTCTCCAAGGAATCCCGCCCACGTGACTGACAGGGGCACCGGACTCTCCCCTGGAGGGGCCTCAGCTGACTGAATGGAGTCAGCTGAACTCACTGGAACCCACCTAACAGCAGCAGGCCGGAGGCCAGGGACGCTAGGCCTGCACCACCAGAGCCGGGACAGCAGCGCTGAGCGGCAGGGACCACAGGGCTGGCCCGCGGAGGCTGCCTCGCCCCAGCACAGCCCCCGACCCAGACAGGGGCCATGAAGGACTCCCCACCCTTCCAGAGGCTTCTAACAGCCTGGCCTCTTAAAGCTCCAACACGCCCTGGCAGGGTGGCTCAACTGCTTGGAGCGTCGTCCGACACAAAGGCTGCGGGTTAGATCCTGGGTCAGGGAACAAGCAAGAGGCAGCCCATGGATGTTCCTCTCCCTCGCTCCCTCCTCCCTCCCCCTCTCTCTAGAACCAATAGGCATGGCCTACGGTGAGGATTAAAAGAACAAAAAAACCCTCCAACATCCGCATCTCCCTCCTTTCCTGGACCCTGAAAATCACCCTACTTCGATTGTTTTAAGTGTTTCCCATCAAATGGTGGGTATGTTATATGTGTGAGGAAAATAATTTTTTAAATATAAACAAATCCCAAACTGCCCTCTGGAACCACAGTTTAGAAATAAAATACATCTTCATTTTTAAATTTCTAGTTGTTCCGTACTCACTGGGGTTCCCTCCTTCAGGTTCCTCAATGTCACAGCTGGGGAACCACAGAGACTTGCTGGTGACACCTAAAGCAATTATAAATTCCAAAATGACAAAGCACTGAGAGGTGAGGTTGTGAGCAGACCCCACATGTGGGACACCGCATCATTTTTCAGGGACAGATAACAGAGACGGAGTCCCTCAAGTACTGCTGTCCCAGACAAACTGATTCTAGGTATTGGAGTGGGTTACTTTCTAGCTTATCTATCAGTCCTCTGTGACCCAGGAGCTTTGATTTTTTTAGTGGCTGACACAGCCTTTTCAAATATCAATTGTTTACAGTAAAAGTTGTGAACCTTACTTTAAAAAATGTGCTTAAGCCCTGGCTGGTGTGGCTCAGTGGACTGAGTTTCGGGTCAGGTTCCCCGGTGTGGGGTGTGCAAGAGGCAACCACAGACTGATGTTTCTCTCCCTCCTTTCTCCCTTCCATCCCATCTGTCTAAAAGTAAATACATACTTTTTTAAATGTGCTTAAATACAATGATTTAGGATTATCTAAAATCTTGGGTTTTACACTCCAAATATTGGGGATAAAATGAGAATTTTATGGGGATCTTGCTTAACTCAGTGTTACTATCTGAGATCATAACAATAAACATTGCAGGAAGCAAAATTGTTGTGAATTTGCAGTTGAACAGAAAAACTGAAACGCCTCTTGGTTATGAGGCTGTCATTGCAGAACTGGCCAGCAGGGGGTGATAGCACTCTGTGAAAGCCATGAGATTTAATCCAATGAGAAGGGCAGGAAGGGGCAATCCACTACCAGCCACATTAAAATTCTATTAGGAAGTTGACTCAGTAGATTTTACAGCCCCCGGATATTTTTCTAATTTCTGATAAAAACATAATCATTAAGATAATCTCGATGTTTAAGATTTCACTCTACACAATTTGTGATGTGAAAATTTTATCCAGATTTAGCCCCAATTAAAAATTTGAAACCAAAAGCTTGATAACACAGTTATACATCAATTTCAGCGTGCCTATTTTACATTCATTTGAGGACTAAAATCAGCCCAGAGCACCCAGGGTAGGGTGCCCTTTCTAAACTAGTTTAGCCTTGGAAATGGAGAACACAGGTGTGTTTCTGTCAGTTTTACCGTTAGCTACTCTATGCAAACGCAAACACCTGATTTATTCTGGGAACGGGACTGAACATGCTGACTTCAGCACAAAAACCTATCAGTGACAGCAAACATAAACAAATCAGTTTCCTAATCTTAGAAACCTGGTCCAAGGTCCCATCTTTTTTTTTTTTTTTTTTCCCCAGGAAATGGAGGCATTGAGCAGAACACCTCAGGAAACTGTTCCCAGGCTTCCTCTGAGGACAGACTTGGGAGACCCAAACCAAACCTGAGCGCCTCTGCTGCTATAATTTTGGAGAAAAAGACAGGAGGCTTCTTGGCTTAGTCGGGAAGGAAGACGGTCCTTTCCAAGTCAAATGAAGAAGTGTCCGTTACCCAAGGAACACAAGTCTCTTAAGAGGACACCCTCACAATAGAGCCCTAGGAAAAGTTTCTGTAAAGTGAACTTTCAAGTCAAGTCAAATAATAAATTACATTTACAGATTTCCGTTTCCATTTCACATATGTGTCCATCAACACACTGCATGGAGAGGCAGGTCACGTGGATGAGACGAGGGATACAGGGTCTTCTTGCGTGCTTAAGGGATGTACTCGTATATTCTTTACGGGCTGAGCATGATACAAATGTTAGGGGAAAATACTTCAGGTTTTCTAGGAAAACTTTCTAGGCTTACTTCCTAAGCGTACCTGTTCTCTAAGTAGGTAGCCAACATCCAAGAAGCAGAGACTAAGAAATGATGAGCCTGAGAACATAAGGAGTGGTTATATTCCTCGCACACTTAAGCATCCCTGGGATATGCGGCCACTGGACTCAATCTCGACCCCTCACTCCCACCTGCTGCGCACAGGTGGTGCCCAGCTGGTTCACCCTCCCCTGCCGCTGCCCTTGCTCAGTGATGCCTGCACCCGACTATGAGAGTTGGGAATGCGGCTCCAGGTTAAGTTCTGTGCATCTTTCCAAGAATGAGAAACAGGGGCAGAGGCAGGGGCAGGAGGAGACAGAAGAGGTAGAGACAAAAATAACACTTTCTCAGGACCCAAGAAGGGGGTGAGAGAGGAAACATTCTTCCTTCCTCTGCTTCTTGCTACAGCTGTGGGATGCTCCCTGTGTGAGGAAATGTGTTTGACTTAGAAGTGATCGTTACTGTGTCCTTCCCTTAATCCTTCCTTCTCTAGGCCTCTTCATTATTCTCCCACTGTAAGCAGAACTCCCTCACTAAACATGTTTAAGAAGCCATTCACTGAGCCAGCCTGCACTAAAACAGCAAAGGTGTTTAGGGAATACCAACCACACCGCTCCAGGAAGCACCGATCATTCACTCACCCCAAAGTACTGCCTGCCTTCCTGCTCCTTGCCAGACAACTCAGCAAGTGTGGGAGCTGCCGTGGTCAACAAGCCAGGCAGGGGCCCTGCCTCCCCAGTGCTTTCACGGTAGCCAGGAAGAGCGATATGAGGTGAACACTGGCCATAGTGAGTGGGGTGTCCCCTGGGAGGCCAGGAAGACTCAGAGCAAGGAAGCCACCCTCTCAGGTTAAGGGGCCTGAAGGAAGGGGCTGAGGGAAGGAAAGGCGAACAGGCTGTGGGATCTGGAGGTGCGAAGGCCCTGAGGAGGCCCCGGGGGGCTAGGGCAGGGGTAGGGAGGGCTGAGACCAGCAAGACCTTGCACACATAATGGGGTTTGCCCTTGGTAACGAAGGGCAGCCACGGCCTCCTACGCAGGCTCTGGCCACCAGAACCCTGTCCACCTGGCAAGTCTGTTTCTCATGGTAATGCACACACCAGTCCCCAGTTTTCCACAGTAATCTGCCTCTCATGAAACTTCCCCTGGAGCACAGTCCCTGGGTCTGACCCACACGAAGCACCAAATTCTAGTCTCTGCCCCAGTAAAGCCACAGGCCTGGTCTGTAGGGGCCCCACGAAGATGATGGAGGGGAACCTTTTGTGGGCACTCTCTTTAGCCTGGGCAGGGGCTATCACCATCTCTGCCTCCCCGGGACAGGAGGATGGAGGGCCACACCTAGTGGGGGCGCTGCCAGAAGCAGTGGGCCATGTTCTGGCGCCTGCTCTCCCTGGTTGGATGACTTCCGTTTCTTGACTGTCCACAATGCAAAAATATATTTCACCTTTTGGCAAAGTGCTTTTAAAAAAAGACAGCAGAGAAATGTGAGGCCTAGCCTTCTTTCAAAAAGGGAAGGGGACCTGTGTCCCTTGGGTCCATCCTGAGGGCAGCCAGGATGCTACAGTGGGTTCAGGGTGCTGTCTGATCCAGAAGCGGAACCAAGTTTCTCCTTTGAAATTTGGTGGGAAGCACCACAACCGAAAGCGCCAGCTTCTGAACTACCTATGTGTGCTCCTGGCGGGCTCCTTCTCTAGCTGAGAGATTAGCTCCGGTCACCTGGTGCCCACAGCACAGTGAGATCTGATAGGATGAGGTCCCTGGACCATGAACCAAACTCAGGCATGTGGCCACTTACAGAGAAAGGAGTGGAAATCAGAACGAAGTCTGGGTGGCAGCAGGGTGCAGATTCTGGAAAGATGAAACAGGAGGAGGAGAAAGAGCAGGCTGCACAGAGGCAGGCGGTCCCAGCACCGGATCGGGGTGGCAGAGCGAGCTGCCTGTGCTGCCCTGGGGGCCTGGCAGAGCGCCTAGCCCAGGAGCACTACACGGGAAGAGATTCAGAACTGGCCTGTTATTCAGAAAGGATGCCTTAAATCCCCCTGAGAAGTGAAAACTGCCCACTAGGAAGGGCAGGATACCCTGAGGTGAAGCTATGCATGGCGTGGGGGTTGTACCACAGGCAAGGGGCCAGCTCACCCAAGCACCCACCAGGCTGGGCAGAGATGGCCTTCGTGGCCCTGATCTGCTGCCCAGACCCATGTGGACTGTGCACTTTCTTCAGCCACTTAGAAGGTAAACTCGGTGACTGCAGTTGTTCCCCTCCATCAGGTGGCATTCTGCCAGCTGGTTCTGGGATAGCACAGAGTTCCTCCCCTCTCTGCCCACATGAGAATAAGGGGCCAGGCTCAGGGCCTGGGAGCAGAGCACACGTCTCCCTCCAACTGTCAGGGTTGTGGGAGGCTGGTGGGTGTGTCTGTGTCCACACCTTCCTGATGATACCCTGGATGCCTTACCTCCCACCCCTTGGGTCTCAAATCTAAGAAGAGACAGTCTACAGTGCACAGGTAGATTAATACACTCAGTGATAAAGGTGAGCACAGACGTGCACTGGTACCACACAGGCTCTCAATGAGGGGTCTTATTTGGAGAAAATGCTGAAATACAGCACTCAAAGCTAGGCCCTACACCAGCTCCACCGGCAGGCTTCCCATCTCAGTCAATGGCAATTCCACTTCGGCTGAAAGCTTTGCTTTTGGCCCGATGCTCCTTTCTACCCCACATTTGGTCTCTCAGTAAATGCTGCGCCTCTCCCTCCAGACAGGTGTACCAGTGCTTCACCACTTCTTACACCTGCTCTGCTACACCTGGCACAACGTCCCCGCAGCTCTTGCCGGGCTTCCTCCTGGAGTCTTTCTCAGCACAGCAGCTGGAGTGCGTGTCAGACCAAGCCACTCCTCCGCTCCAAGCTCTCCGTCTCTGAACCAGAGTCCAAATCTCAGTGTGATTCGACCCCTCCGTACCTCCCTAATCGACTCCTACTACACTCTCCACTTTGGCCACGATGGCCTCCTCACCACTCAAAGTCGTCAGGCAACTGCAGGCCTCAGGTCCCTTGCACGCGCTCTTGCCTCTGTCTGGAATGCTCTTTCTTCCCCAGGCAGTGATGCGGCTTGGCTCGCTCCCTTTCTTCAGGTCTCCAAAGATCACTTCCTTTGGGACCTTCCAGATCACTCTACCCTCACTGCCCCAACTACTGATAGCTCCTCTCCTTGCTTACTCTTTTCTCCTGAATATTTATCACTATCTAATGTGTTTTTTTAGTTATTTTGCTTGTTACTAGATTTCTCCCAACCGCATAGGAATCATGAGGGCGGGGATTGTGTGTGTGTGTGTGTATTTTATTCACTAGTGTGTCCCTAGCACCTAGGATGACAACTGGAACATGGAAATGAGGTGGACTCTTCTTTTACATTATTGTGGTGCATTTTACTTGAAAAATAATTTGCCTGGACTTAAATAGATCTGACAAAGGAAAAGGACTTCCCTTCAGATTATACAATAAAACTTAGGTGATGCTTGGGGAAGGAACAGCTTGATTCCACGCAGAGAATCAAGGACTAGATGGAGAATTAAAGTCACCCCTACCCTGGTCCCAAGGAGTGCTGAGCCAGCTCTTACAGGAACCCAGCCAGTTCCTTTGTGGGCTGTTATAAAGTCCTTTAGCCCTGGTTGGGTGGCTCAGTTAGTTGTATCGTCATCCCCGTACACCAGAAGGTTACAAATTCAATCCACAGTCAGGGCACACACCTAGGTTATAGGTTCAATCCCCGGTTGGGGTGTGTATGAGAGGCAACCAACTGATGTTTCTCACATCCAGGTCTCTCTCTCTTTCTCTCAAAAAGCAATGAAAAAATGTTCTCCAGAAAACATTTTTAAAAATTAAAAAAAAAAAAAAACAAATAGCAAACCCAAGGAAAACTGCTTCCATGTTTAAAATAACACTGAACTATCTCTAGAATGGCTATAAATGTGAGAATCTGGAGAGCGGAGAAAACTGAACGGCAAGCTGTCTCACTCAGGGCCTCCAAACTTGCTGGCTCTGGGAGCCTTCCCCAAATCATGTGTCTGCCAGAGGATGTGTCACGGGGGCTGAGCTAATGGTCCATGTAATTCCCACTCCGGGGTGGGGGCCAGCACCAGGGGGAAGCAGAGGTTATCTTAAGGCCTCGGGCTGACCGGCAGCGAAGGAGACTTCTCCCAGGCCACCCTCAGCTTCAGTAAATGCCCCCAAAGTGACACCAGGTCTCTGCTTAGAGGACTGGAGAAAGAAAGGATTCTGGGTGCCACCCAGCTGCAGGTGGCCCCCCAGTGAGCGTCAAGGAAGTGGGGCTGCGCAGAAGCCCTACAGACTTTCCGGGCCCTTTATCCTTCTTCCCACCTCAGCTTCAGTCTCTCCGGCCCTTCCTCCCCTCTTCCAGCCTCCTCTGCCTGGCCTCCGAACGGCAGCCTGTGGGATGGGCGTCAGCCAGGCAGCAGGATATGGGAAGCCACAGCCGTTCTCTGAAAGCTCGAGTCCCCAAGAGCCAAGACCAGTCACAAGGCGAGGGAGGAGGCCGCTGCAGTTAACCGAATCCGAATGTGGACCCACCCTTGGGGTGGGGACCGGAGTTTTCCTCTGCAGCTGCCCGTAGAGCTGCCCCTCCCGAGCAGTGACAGACGGCTGCGTGGCAATTCGCACTCCAGCGCCTCTGTCAGCGGAGAAGGCAAGAGGCGCGGCCCCTGCCAGAGAAGGACTATGAGGGGCAACTGCCAGACATGACGTGACCCCCAGCTGGCCACTGTCCTTAACTCTTCCCGAACGTTTCCCCAGCCCCTCCTGCCGCCGTCTGGGCGCGGCGGAGGTCGAAGCCAGCCCTCCCGAAAGTGCGGAGGGAAGCGATCGCTGGTCCGGAGCAGGGGCTTAGACTGAGAAGCGTGGGGGCCGCCCCTGCACTGGCCGCCGCACTGGCGCTCGTCAGCGGCTCGTCCTAGGTGGCTGTCAGGGCATCACATACTCCAGTGATCTCGGCCGGGAAGGCCTCGGGGCCCCATGGGCCGGCTCCTTGTCCTCTTACCACCGAAGCCCCGGGCGCCCTTCAACTAGGAGCGGAGGATCGAAGCGTCCCCTACCCCGTGCCGGGGACCAAGCGGAGAGCCGCAATCTCGGTTTAAGTAACTTCCCATTTACCTTCTCCTCTCCGTCTCACGCACTTTAAAACGATATCGCAACCAAGTCTCTCCCTAGGACCCCATCTGAGGCGCCCCCGGCCCCCAGGACCAGCCCCACCCCGGAGCCCGCGGCCCCCGCACCTTGGCGCAGCGGCGCGCGCGCCAGCTCCGGCCGGTCCTCGGGGAAGGCGTCCCGGAGCCGCTGCCACAAGCGGCCCAGGTCGGCGAAGCTGCGGTGCAGGTAGAGCACGCTTCGGTCCGACCACTCCGTGCGGATCTCGAAGAACTCCTCCTCGTCGCCGCGCCGGCTGACAATGAGCCTGCGAATGCCGTTCACCCAGCAGCCGCGCACGAACATGTTCACGAGCGAAGTGCCCTCAAACACCGCCGAGGCCATAACGCGGGCCACGCATGCCCCCGCCGCCGGGGCGCCCTCGGCCCCGCTGCCCGCCGGCAGGGGGCGCGTCCGGGCCGGGGTGTGCCTGGAGTCGGCCGGGGGTCTGTCCGCGCTCGGTCCGGAGACGGTCCGGGATCGGGTCCGTCGGAAGTGTTCCCGAGGTCCGGCCCGGGCCCGCGCGCACTTCCGAGACCGCGCGGCGGGGAGTCGCTCGGGCCGGACGCGCGGCAGCTTTATAAGGCTCTTCCCCCTGCGGGCGGCGCGGCCGTCGACGTCGAGGCCGCGGCAGGTCCGCTTTCCTCCGCCTCCGGGTGGGAGGGCGGGACGCACGGGGAGGGGTGGCCTGGCCCGCCCGCCGGCCACGGCCCCGCGCCGCCTACGCCGGTGCCCGCGCGGTTGGTGCCGCGTGGACCCCTGCGGGGGGACGTGGGGCCGAAACCCGAGCGCTCGGCCCCGCCTCTGCGCCCCCCGCCCCGACCCGGACCGCCCCCTCCGCCTCCTCCCCCCGCGGCCCAGGAGCCGCCGGCCGGTGACTGGGCGAGAAACTGGGAAGGGAAGGCGTGGCGGGCCTTCGCTCAGGGGTTCTCGGAGACTTTTTCCTTTCCTCTTCTCGATCCTCGGGCGCGCTCCGGGTCCGGGGGCTGCGCGCCTCACCCCGCCCACGACAGGGCTGGGACTTCACCGGTGTCGGGCCGGGGGCGAAGTCTGGGCCGAGCGCTCGAGGAGGCTGCGGGGCACACTCCGACCCCGGGACCCGATTCGCCGGGCGTTCGGACTGTTTGCCTCGTTCTCTTCTTCGCGCCACAGCCCACCCGGGGAGCCCGCGCCCCCGCGCCGCGTTCGCCCCGCGTCCGTCCCGCGTCCCTCCCCCGCCCCCCTCGTCCGGCTCGCACATTCCAGTCGTGCCACAGCCTGGTCCTGGCCAGGACGCTGGCTGCAGACAGACGGGGACGCGGCCGGAAAGACAGACACGGGGGCAGGCCCCAGCCAGGGAAGGGGCATCCCCTAGGACCTGGGCCCGCAGCCTAGGGGTCGTCCTCTGAGAGGGGGAGGGGGGCCCCTCTGCTAAGATGTGCGGCGAACTGGCGATAGGGAAGAGCGTCCCGGAGTGAGCAGGTAGCCTTATGTGAAAGAGGGATTTCGGGACTCCAACTGGAGAAACCGCCCACATTGAAAGAAAACTGGGGTTCACATTAACTGGGATTCATTCACAGCCCCAAGTCCCTTAGGCTGCTCTTAACTAGAAGATGATTTCAGGAGATTGTTTAAGAATTGAATTTAATTCCAGAAGTATCACATCGCTTGCTCTAGGCGGGGGTGAGAGAGCCGGGGCCAGGCCCTACAGCGCTTTGCAGAGTTATACAAAGTCTCAAAAGCCCAACTAGGGCGGAGGCCCTGTTGCGGATCACTTAACTCAATGCAGAGAGATGGTCCCTTCCCCCACACACATCACCACCGCCAGATTGTATTCAGACTTGCGGATATCAAATCTTCAAAGTTCACCATCTAGGTCTATCTTTACCTCCTTGTGTTGGTCATGATCCCCATTTGCTCTGTGAAAAATCTGCCAGGAGCCCGCCCTTGCCGGAGCTCAGTAAGTGTTGAGTGATTGGTAGGCTGACCAAGGGAATCAGCCAAGGAAGGGACCTAAGAGAACTGAGCAGAGCTGAGTTCCGCCTCCCACAACAAAAACCCACTGAACCTACCCCCACCTCCGCCGCCCCCCACCCCCACACACACAACCACACACACTCATCCTCCCTGGACACACACCCCTTTTCTGCCACTGGCGTGGGCAGCATCTCTAGGACTTTGAAGGTCAGAATTAAGGCATTTTTATGCATCCAGTTTTAGGGGCACACTTTGCTGTGTCAAATCTTTCCCAGGAAGAATCAGGCCTTCGTTCCTCTGTTGCGTAGAAGGCCTAACTTTGTGAAGCTGCCCTTCAGTTTGTGCCAGGCATTCCTGGTCACTAAAGAAAAAAAAAGTATTTTCACATCACTAATGTTTGTTTGCAGAAACCTGGAACTAGAGAAAACTGGATGACCTAGTAAAAATAACAAATGCCCCACAGTCACTAATAATTACCAAAATTCAGATGAAAACACAATGAACTGGCATTTCTAAATCCATTGCATTGATACAAATTTTAAACATCTTTTAAGAAAAATTATCCAAAACCTGGATCCACAGCCTAAACTGCAGTCATCCTTGCCACGTATGTCCTTTCAGTGTCTCAGTGGAGCGCCGTTGAAAGGCCCGAGATCTGCTTCACTTTCTAGGGGACTGTGCCATTGTGTGATACTGCTGCTCATTATTAATGAACGGCTAAGACTCCGTAAGGTTATATGTTAACTTGTAGATTTGTGCCTGGTGGAGATGCAAATAACATTTGTCCCAGAGAAAAGATAACCTCAAAGGTTATCATTTATTGCCCTGTAGGACATTAACCATTTTTGTATGTAGCCTAGCAATCTTTTAATATTTTGTTAAGGACTATAAACACACTTCCCCCCAAACGGTCTTTGAAACAGCTTTCTTATCTTACAGATTTTCTCATTAATTAATGAGCTGAATATGTTTTTGATACATGGGCACTCCTTATTTGTAGAAACATTCAAGAGTCATATTTAACTTGAAAATTAGACATGGACAAGTCTAACAAGAACAAGGATTTTGGCGGGCTTATGGGGAGACATATCTCATTCATTCATTTTGGGTGTATCAATTGGAAAGGCTCTTGGGAAGGTAGCTTAGTAGCAGTTGTTAAAGCTGAAAAAGTACATTTATGACCGAGTAATTTCTCTTTTAGGATGCAGGAAGCATTTCCACATAGGTGCTAAGAGAAATGTACAAAAGCATTCATTGTTGCAGGTTTGCGGAAGCAAGAAATTGGAAATGACTTAACTGTTCACCCAAAGGGGAGTGGATAAATTGGCGACATTCATATGAGGGAATACCATATAGCCACAAACATGAATCCGTTATGAAAGTGTGGCTAGATATCAGAAACAAAATGTCAATGGAAGAAAATGTCGCTGGGAATGACTGATGGGCATAGCGTGACGGTGTAGGAACATGTGACAGAATAGCACTAAATCTGGAAAGATCCCTGCCAAACCCATAAAGGTACCTTGGGGGTGATGAACAAGTACAGATGGAAAGATGTCAAGAAAGACTTTTGTTTTATATATAACATGCTGACATAAATTTTAGAAGTAAATGAATGCACCTATTACTTGTGAAACTTCTAAAATATTTTCTGATGATAATGATGTTGCAAGATTCTCTGAAAAAGGACTAGAACTCCTGACTCCTGGTCCTGCCCACCTCTAAGTCCAGTCCAATAATCTCAAACTGCTCTCCTGAAAGTGCTTTGCCAGGATTCGCCTTTCCATGAATTAAAAATTTAAAACAAAATTTTATAAAGCCCACACTGTTGTGAGGACAGATACATAGGTAGATGCCAGGAAGTGTGCTGTAAACACCTTTGAGGACCTGCGTTATATAAATGTTAAGAAGGATACCCAGGAGCTGGAGTGGTTTCAGGTTGTAAATCAAGCCGATTAGCGAGTTCAGTGCCTCAGGCTCCACAGTAGAAGGTGAAATGGAGAACAAAGAGAAGCTCTCTGGGTCGCGGTCCACCTTCCAAGCCTGGTGTAGAATTGCACAGGTGGGTCAGAAAAGGAGGCTGGTTGTAGGGAAGAGCTTTGGAAACCAGATACTTCAATCCGGTTAATAAGAGTAAATAATGGGAATAGAAGACTTTGTGAAATTCAAGGCCTTGACTTTCAAGAGGACGTTCATTTTTCTATTTATCTTCTTCTACAGTTGTTTTGTTTTGGCTGGTTTTTTTTTTTTTAAGCTTTATCCCTTCTCTCTAGCCTTCAAAGTTAAGAGAAAGATGGTGCAAAGGTTGGTAATCAGTCCTCCCTGTCACCCTCTTTGTCCTGCTCACTCTGGACCCGACAACACAGTAGGAAGGGGGAGCTGCAAGAGTATGAAAAATAAGACTGACTACTCAGCCTAAAACAGGAAGTGAGATTTGAGTGAGAGAGCTGATCCTGAACCCAGGGTAGCTCAAACCCCACAGGTTCCACAATTTGTAACCACTCCCTCCTCTCTACCTCCCCCAATATACAAAGATAGAGCTAAAGAGTCTTTTTTCATCACTACCTGTGCTTGGGTTGAGATTGATAAACTATTCACATGGGCACCATGGTTGACTGACTTGAGTTCTGCCTCACCAGTTGTTCTGGACACGGTGAGGTAATCAGTGAGCACCCCACATACCACATCTCTGCTCTGCTTCTCTTCGTAAGGGTAGCAGTGATGGGGCCTCACAGCTGTGAACATTTTCAGACACATCAACTGATCTGATCCTCACAACAGCTCTCCAGGATGGGGAGATGGAGGATAAGTTGTCCCAAACCCATGGCTAGCCCCAAACCGAGGGCCACCCTGCTGATTCCACCAGCCTTACTCGGCCCTGGTCCCAGCCACACTGGGCTTCCTTCACCAGCTCAAAGCGCTGAGTACCTTCCCACCAAGAGCCTGCTCCAGGGCCTGGCCGGCCTTCCCCCTCCCTCCACTCTCGTTCCCACTCATCCTTTAGGCCAGTGTTTCTTAAACCCTAATGTGCCCCATGAATCCCCTGGGATCTTGCTAAACAGCAGACCCTGATTTAGTAGGCCTGGTTCAGGCCTGAGAGAGCTTTTCTGACAAATTCCCAGACCTCATCATCTGCAGGCTGTTCTGAGTAGCAAGGCTGATTCTAGCATAAACCAGACAGAGTCTGCAAAGTCGCAGGAGACACTGTTGTACAACTTCATAGTGCCTGCATTACTTCGCAATTGTAACTAAGCATTAATTGTGTTTTCCTGGCTGGAATGTAATCTCTGCCGGAACAGGGACTAGAACGGTCTCATTCCTATTTGTGTCCCTGATGCCAACACAGTGCCTGGCACATGATAAACGCTCACTGAATATCTGTTCAATTAACAAGTGAGGGAAGGAAATGAGCCAGAGGCCCAGCACTGTTCTGCCCACCAAAATGATGCCCGCACTCGATTTCCAGCAATTGAACATTTGGGAAAATTTCATGATTTATCATTAAATCCAGATTTTCCTGGAAACCCAAACCCCAGGCATTGAGCCATCTTAAAAGGGGACAAACCGAAATGTTCCTGGAGGTGACCTCCCGAGAATGGGACGACAGTCTTTTCTCTTGTGCAGTTTTCTGTTTTCCAAATTTCAGGCAATAAGCACGCATTGCTGCAGTAATCCAGGTAGCATTAAAAGTTTATCTAGCAGATTCTCATACTCTCCACCTGGTCACCCCGTTGTCGCCGCAGATGCTGAGCTAGCTGTGGGGTCGATCGCTGGTGCTCCTGGTGTCTCCGTTTCCTGGCTGCAAAGTGAGGCGGGGCTCCACGTGCCCACTCGGGCATGAATTCTCTCTGAATCTGTTTTTTATCTAAGTGTTCCTTCTCGGCCTTGTTACGCTCAAGGGATCCCAGCCCCATTCCTGGCGACCTCATCTCTGCGTGTTCCTGCCAACCTGAATATTGTTTCAGGTTGCCCCTTTTCTGAAGATGGGATTTTTAAACTTCAGGGCCGGTAACAACTGACTTCACCCGGAGCTGCAGCTGAGGTATTTGCATAACTTTAAATCAGCATTGTTGAACCTGACACTGAAAAACCAGTAAAAACCCAAGAGTGTTTAAGGCTGTTAGTATTAGTCACAGCGCTAAATAATCCCACTTGGAAGGGCTGCTGGAGTTTTACACTTTTCAGTTACTCGCATTCAGAAAATATTCTAAAAATAAATATAGAGTGGGACCAAAGGAGGTTTGCAGTTATTCATATGGAAAATAATACACTGATTAATAAATAATAATACATGAATAAACTGTTGTTTCTTGTGCTCACAACTGTAAGCCTGCTTTTGCCCAACGCTGGATATAGCCTGTGTGAGGGTATTCAGCAAACAGCCTATGGAAAGACAAGCATTTGTGCCTCTTTCCGCATCCACTCCAGTGGTGGGAGTGCATGAATATGTGAGATGACTTAATACACTTTTTTTGTTTGAAGCTAAACATTGTTCTCATATTTATTAGCTGCTTGAAACATTCACTTAAGCTAGCCGCTTTCTGTTGGCTGCTATGAGCAGAATTAGCTGGTTTGTGGAAAAATATACATAGAAGAAAAATCAAGAATATTTAAAGATCAAAATCGAAATAGTTAGGGATCAACACTGTAGCTTGAGACGTAGTGACTGCCCATAATAATTTATATAAGAACTACCTATGAGGATAAACATCGGGTCTCTTTGCACGGTTAGATTAAACAGAGGATCGTTCTTTACTACTAGGATTCTGTGCTTCCTTAGGCTGTGAACAGAGATAAAATTTCCATGCCTGAACTTGATTATCGCTTGTGTTGAGCTAACGTAGCTGCTCATATTAACCAGCAATGTTAAAACAAGTAATAAGAACTTCTAAATTTTACTGCGTAGATATAGAGACATAAATGTCTTGTTTGATTCCACAGAAGATCTAAGATGACTTGCCAAAATATTTATACAATAAAAATGCATAAATTAAAATCAAAGCCCTAAGGAAATACAGTAGGAGAGGAAAAGGAGCAGAGGAAAATTAGCATAAGCTTATGCAGTTCCTAAGTATGGATTGCGAATGGCTTCCCACCACAGAGTTAAACTCCAAAACCTCAGCCTGGCCTCCAAGACTTCTGTGTGACTGGCGCAGCACCCCATCTCATCCCCTCCCACTCTGCCCCTGCCCCCAGTCTAGATTTGCCAGGCAGCTCCCAACCCCCAGACTTCGTAGTGACGGATGCCTCAGCCTAAAGCTGCCTGGTGTCTTTCAAATGGCTCCCTCCCTCCCTCCCAGGTCTGTGCTCAGCTCACTACCTTATCAAAGAGACCCTCCCCGCCACCCTTCCTAAAAGAGCATGCTCCTGCCCATCACTACCTGCTTCCTGTGTCTTATTTGTCTTCACAGAACACAACATTGCATGTACTCTTCAGTGGTTTCTCCCCCTACCACTAGCCGCAAAGCCCTGTGAGAGAGCAGCAGACTGCCAGGGGCAGAATGAAGGTATTTTTACATGAAAGAACATTCATCCTACAATCTGGGTGCTCAGTTGCTTGTTTTGTTTTGTTTTTAAAGCACATGTGTGTGCCCTCAATGAACAAAACAGAATTTTTGTCTGAACCTGATTCAGCCTCATCACAGTGATGTCTGAGGAGCATTTAGCTCTTCATGGTGATGGGGCAGGAGAATCCGTAACTAAGGTTTCCTTGGCCCAGGGCGGCTCTACTGCATGAGCAAAAGAACAGTCAAGACCCCGGCATGGTCCTCATGGTCGTCCACGGTTATTTGGGTCAGGGAAAATTTCCTCATAATGTTTACCCATTGTCTGCTGCATCAGTCTTTAGGCAAACAACCAACAGATTCCTGGTGCTCCCACCAGGCTGGCTTTGTTATCAAATAAAACATTCTTCAGGTCACTGAGTTTGGGAGTACATGGACGAAAAATGAGAATTTTGGTATTAGAACGGTCTCTTAAGCCAGCTTTCTGACAACAGAGTGACACAAAGTGTTGATAAGGTCAACACCAGTACATAAAAATAAAACCATACAATAAGCACGAAGAACTCAGACTGTTGGGGAAAATTATAAACAGGATAGTAAATGGTATTTCAGATATTTTCTTTATTATCTAAAATGTAATAATGGTATTTTTTAATGAAAATGGCCTTGTTTTTGGGCTTTGCATGCCAAAGTCCTGAGGAATGAATTGTCATAATGTTAAAAAATTTCTTTCAGTTGGTTCCATAATAAACAGATAAGTATGGCAAAAGTTAGTTAATATTTTTATTTCTACTCCTTTAGCATATCCAGATAATCTAAATATGATTTCAAATTAATAAAAGCATGAAAAGTCCTGTTTTCTGCTTTGAAAAACCATTATTTCTGCTGATATTGTCACATTCTATATAAGCATCAGTGGCAAAGGACTTTTGCCAAGCACGTTAAAATTAGTCCCAAACTAGTTACCATTCACTGAATTAAAGGTTAAGGAAAAAGCAGAGTCGATCAGTACTGCATCTTGTGGGTAACTCGTAGAGTTCTGTACGAGGCAATAAAGAATGTGGCAATGGCCGTTTTTTAAAGGCTTCTCAGTCCTGAGACCACTTTTACCATAGGACATGAGACCTGGCAAATCAAGTTCAGAATATTGCATTTTATGCCCAATTCCCTAAGTTCATTTATTATGTTCATTTAACCTCCAATAGAATCAACTTACATGCCAGCTGAAAAGGACTGTAATGATTGTTTTAACTCTACTGAATGTTGGTGGTAAAATTATTCATGGTCCTCAGAATGGAGATCTTGTTTCGAACGTACTTACATTAGTGGCATCACATAACATAGAAACTCTAGATTGGTCTCCAGGAAGTATTTTATTCTATGACTGAAGAGCTTCAGGTCCGTCAGGATCATTGAAGAAATTGTGGGGAGAGGTTTGGGTTGGTGTTTACTTTATGTGATGTCTGCTCATATCCGTATGCCCAACGTCCTGTCCATTCAGGGCAGTCTCCACCTGGCTGCACCATCAGCTGCGTAAGGGGAGGTGAGCCAGAACTCTTAGTCAAAGACCAAGGTTGAAGTCTGTTCCCTTCATTTTATGGGGTAGATATGTTTCTGAAAAGGTGTGGATCGACTGTCTGTAAATTTGATTAGAATGAGCAGGAATTTGAAATGGGGGGTGTATTTTGCCACTAAACTTCACTCACATACAGGGGCTTGAATAGGCTCCCAACAGCACTTCTGCATAGCAAAGGGCCGCTCTGCGTTGGGGAGAATTACGTAGCTCGGGCCATTCAAGGGAGGAAATATGAGGCAATTCCGGGGCTCAGCAGGTTTTTGGAGAGATGGGCGCTTTGTCCACAGGCAGTGGGCAGGCAGGGGTCATTGAGGGTGCTGCCCAAAAAGAACAGAAAGAGCAGCTCCCGCCACCTGCAATGCCGTGACCGGTAGGCACGGCTAGGCTTCCATGCAGTAGCGTGTGCTGGCTACCAGCTGATCCTCTCCATTCCGTTTCCTTCTCCCTCACCTGCCACCATGTTCCCGCCGCAAGCCCCAAGTGGCTTGGGTTCTTCCTTTCCTCTCCTTCCAAGGCATAAACTCGTTCTTGCTTCCAATGTAGCCTTCTTTTTAGAATCTCAAGAATGTCGTTTTAGGGTGGGAAATCATTGTGTATTTATCTTTGCCTTCTCGACACAATTTTATTTATTCTTGAGGGAAGAAGGAAATGGGGAAAATTTTACATCAAGATAATGTTTGAAGATATCTTACCACAGTCAGGAGAATTTCAAAGAGTCCCACATGACTCTCCTCTCTAAGTAACTAATCACATCCTGGTTCCCTTTTTGGCTTTTGTGTATATCTGTATTGTTATCCCCAGATGTGTTCAATACAGGTATGGCCATATTAATGAATGAAGCCTCTAATTTTACCCACCTCTCTCTTTCTCTCTAGTTGTTTTGAGTATTTATTTCCAAGTAACAGCCCAAATTACTTAACTTACTTGTCTGCATATCCCAAATATTTCAGCTAATTGTCAAATTTCTGCTGTATGTTGTCACATGACTGTGAGTGACTCTCTCACCAATGAGGTTCAAATTCTGTCCAGATACAAAGGGTTCAGTGAACTGAAACCAGAAAAAAAGCTCAAGGCAACAGCACAAATGCAAGTGTCTTTGTTCGAGGAGTTGATGTTTATAGAAGTAAGTATATTTATATTAGTTGTTGTGATGAATTGTTCTGTCACTTACCCAGACAGGAAAATAATTGAATTTTCTTTTCCTAAGGGCTCTTTAACTCAAACATTCAAAATGACCTGGCCTCAGTTAGCCCAGAGCAAAAGTCATATGAATGAAAAATAAGTACAGTAAATACATTGTTAAAGGGATGGAGAAAGCACAGCTTTCCAAAATGTCCAGTTTGGGCCAATAATTGAAGTGGAGCTAATATTAACTGGAATGTTTGCTTCCTCCTTACTTAGATTTTTTTTTAATCACTGATAATGTGTGTATTGAGCCTCTGAGTGAGGAGAGTGTATATGCATGGGAAGTTTATGCTTGAGGGACTTTCTTTCCACCACCACCCATATATACATTCTAAAAAACCAATGCCCGTTCTGACGACTGATTTTGGACTGTAGTTTAGAAGCTGGGCAACTGCAGGCTGTGCTGGTAGATTTTGCTTTTTTTTAACAAACCATTTTTAAGTTCAGCAGACTGGTATCTCTGTGATTCTGATTATACTCCTAAAACTCCACTTCAGGTCCAGTGCCAGCAGATCGCAGTCTGACCGTGAGACAGTCTCCTTGGTGTGCTAGAGCACTCATTTGAGAGACACGCTCAACCCAAAAGTGGGGGCCATGACAGGCACACACAGCTCCTTCTCAGACCACATTGTTCCATGTTTTTCCTAAAGGCAGTATCTCAGATACCTGTGTACCTGGCGTGGCTGTGCGGGCATGCTTTGGGCAAACGACCGAGGCTCAACTGATAGCCACGTATTTCACACCCATGACTGCACCTTCCTGTAGTTTAAGTACCGTCTAGTCATGAGAGGCCTTTATGTAATTTTATATTCAATGATAATAGCTCTTGGTGATTAATTTTATGCTTTTGGTCACTTTCAGGGAAACAGGTTTTGACACATTGTCAGTATTTTTGAAATTGAGAGAAAATGGAGGTGAGTGTTTTCAAATTAATTCCAATGAATTTAAGTCTCCTATTAGGAGAAATGCAATTTCTCCCAGAATGCAACAACTACACACATACTGCTTAGCTATTAACTATAACTATTTCATTCCAACTGGGTTTGAAGTGGCTCCCAAAACGATGAATAAAAATGTTAATTCGTAGCTAAGGATATTGGACATATTGGAATGATTCTACTTCCCTATTGTTCTGGCTGTTCATTTTACCTTGTGAGCTGTGAGAAATGAGGAAGGGTGATTGCCAGGGGAACATGACACTGAATCTGGGAATACCCTGTTCAACTCATAGACTTCCAGGAAAACAAATAGGTCTGAGCATGTTATTTAAGCCATTTTTCATGCCATTTAACTGTTACATATAAATATAGAATTAAAGGGCATTTTAATAAGGTGGGTAAAAATATTTACACATATCTCAAATTACAGTAATTCCCCATTCTCCAGGAAGGATCTGATCAAAACCCCCAGTGGATGCCTGAAAGTGCAGATAGTACTTAACCCTATGTGTACAGCAAGCCCTCACCCAATGTTGTCCAGAAATTCTTGGAAACTTCAACTTTAAGCAAAACAATATGTAATGAAGCCAGCCTTATCATAGGTTAACTGATATCCACAAGAGTTAAATTCCTACAACATATTTCTGGTCACAAAAACATCACCAAACTTTTAAATAAAGACCTAAAACCCTTCTAATATTAAACATTGAAATAAATGTGAGCTACACATACATTTAGGAGAGATTAATACAAACAGATAAGATCATTACTTTCCACCCCAGTCCATGGCTGGGGGCAGCCAGCTCCTATTCCAGCAGCTCATGGCGCTGGTGGGACCCACTCTGGGCAGGATGCCCTTCCACAGTGGGACATGTCACACACCCCAGACTCACTCAGACGGGGAACATGTACACACCTCAGCTGACCCATGTGCACGTCTCTGGCGTGTGGGAGGAAACTAGAGTCCCTGGAGAAAACCCACGCAGCTGTGGTGAGAGAGTGCGTATTCAACAGACAGTGGCCCTGGCCAGGAATGGAGTTTTTTTTTCTCTTGCCAATGTTATAACAAAACAATGTTGAGCAAAGCGATCTTATTCAAGTAGCTGCTGTAACATGTTTTCCCCTATACATACATATCTACAACAAAGTGTAACTTATAAATTAGTCACATAAGAGATTGATGACAATAACTAATAGTAAAATAGAACAATTATAACAACACACTGTAATAAAAGTTATGTAAATGTGACATCGCTCTGTCTCTCAAAATGTCTTAGTGTGCTGTACTCACCTTTTCATTTAAAGGAAGCACTGTACAGCTTCTCTTTGGCGTATCCGAATTGCCAGCATCACTACTCTTGTGTTTGGGGGGCATTATTAAGTGAAATAAGGGCGATTTGAACACAAGCTCTGTGATACTTCAACAATGGATCTGATCACCTAGCCAGCCATGAAGCAGTAATGACCAGGGTGCGTACACAGCTTGTAGATGCTGAACAAAGGGATGGTTCGTGTCCTGGACAGGAGACAGCAGGAGAATGTGAGATTTCATCACACCACACAGAATGGTGCACAATTTAAAACTTATGAATTGTTCATTTCTGGAATTTTTAATATTTGGGGGCTGAGGTTGACCTCAGATAAGAGAAACTGTGGATAAGGGGACACTTCGTTGTACAGAAAGTCTTCTGTACACTGTCTTCTCGCTGCCTTCCCAAGTCTTCTGCCTACAAGGTTTATTCCCTTATAGCTGGACTTTTCTCCCAATTGGCTCCTAGTTGCGGGGGCGGGGGGGATAGTCATTGTTTTCCAACAAAAGGCATTTCCAGGAACTCTTATATCAAAGAGAGGACTAACAGTTCTTTGAGCTGGGGGACCAGACAGGAGGAAGGTAAAAGTGGGTGCGGACTTTCATATCTCCTCTTACTCCAGTACTTGGTGGTCTCCCAGGTTCTTCAGTGGGACAACAAAATGGCCGGAAAAACACTTTTAAAAAGTCTCTATGACAACATGGTATGAATGAGCACACTTCCTAAGGAAATGAAACTCTTAAATGCTTTTGCAACTTTTTTGGTGATCTCAGGAGGGTTTTCTTTTTTTTCCAATTCGCTGATTATGAATCCAGGTGCAAAGCCTGTGATTATTTACCCAATCAACCAGTTACTTTTTTTCCATGTGTAAATTTTCTCACCTCTCCAATTTAATTTTTTAAAATATATTTATTAAACACTGTTGTTCTCTCGCTGTAAAAGTTCCCCTTGGCCCATATTTCCACCATTCACCATTCATTCATGCAACAGGTTTGTATCACTAGGTAGTAAATCAAGTGAGAGCAGTACCAATATGAGCAGAGAATCCTTCTGTACTTTTGACTGCTTCTTTATAAATGATAAGCTACCCCTCTGGGCCTCGAGAAGTAACCAGGTAGTCAGGGTTTTCATTTATCTTTTTAAAATTTAGATTTGTTAGCCTAAGAGATCATGAATAACTGGCTCTTTAGGGCTACAATAAAGGAAAGATGATATTCTAGAAACTGATCATCTGGTACCTCTGATAAGCCCATATATCAATTTTTAATTCCACCAAGGTTCAATTTTCAAAGTAGAAGAAATTTTTAGCATGAAGTTCAGCACCAGTTGCCACATCTCTGACTGTGAGCAGCGTGAGCTCCTCAGCGCATTGCTTCACCGTGACTAGGTGGCCGTGCTGTTGATGCCTCGCACAGAATGCTACCTGGGAAATGTGGTTTGCGTTTTCCCTGCGCACCCAGACATCAGGCCATGTATTTCTACACCAATTTTCTCACCCACTTTAAGAAACACTTTCTCCATGGTAATAAACTCCAAAGACTGAGTTTACATTTTGAGAGGCCCCTGTTTTGGACCTTTGTAGTAAATTTAAAACAGCACATTAAATTTGTCATAGCAAATACCCTCCATTCTCTTTATAAAATTCATGTACTTGTCCTGGATTTTGTTAGCCTATGAACAAAGGGGGAAATCATCGAGAGAAGTATGGGTATGTGATTTCATGAATAGAAATGGCCCAAACTTCCAATTTCATTCTTCTGATGAAAAGAATTATCACCATGTGGCATATTTCTGCTGTAGGAATTTTTGCTGAAATATGCTAATAATTTCCAGCAGTAAGAGCCTTGTGTCTGAAAGGAGAGTAGAGATATGAAAACACAATCAGCTCTAACAATAGAGTGAGACTAACCATGCCTAACCACAACGGATAAAGATGAAAATAATCATTTCATTCTCTTCCCTCCTTTTCACTGCAGTTCTGATTGTATCTTGGGAAGCCAGGGGGAGCTGATTTGCATGTCCCTCCCCATTGCTACCCTTCTACATTCTGTAGAGCCAGCCAGGGGCCCAGCGCAAGGCATCCTTTCCAGGGGGCACTTTTGAACCCTCCACGTCTTTTCTTTGAGGAAAAAGAAGTTCTCAAGATTGCTTTCTTTCTATTTTTCTTCCCTGAATAATACAGACACATTGTATTTGCATAACATATTTTTGGTTGCATTGGGAGCCCATCTCTAGCTTCCTGAATATGTATTTTTTTCTGTGTCATGCCTGAGAGTTGAGCCTCTAATCTTGTTACAAGCCTTTATGCTTCCAGTGAGTTATTCTACAGTCTTTAGATGTGTACCTCCAATTTGTAAACCTAGCCAACAATTACATTTTCACCACTGAAAGATGATAGGTACAACAGTCCTTTGTGCTGAGAATTAAATCAAAGATCTCAGCATGTGTATCCCCCCTGCGATACCATCTGGATTCTTAGCTTGCTCAGTAGAGATTGGTGTTATAAAACTCGCCTTTTCTAGAGCACTTGTCTTCATCCAGAGAACCTTGTAGAACTATGAGTTATGTCCAGAAGGTATCCAGCCACATAGTATGAAAACTAGAGACATTTATTGAAGAAGATGCAAAATACAAGAAACACTGTACATAGGACAATGACACCTCAGTCTCCTTCAAAGTAGGTACCTTGGGACCTCACACAGTTCTCCCAATTGCTATCAGCTGCCCCATCATATTTTCCTGAATCTCATCAATGGATTGAAATCTCTTCCTTTTCCATAATGATTTTAGTTTTGGAAAGAGCCAAAAGTCGAAGGACACCAAATCTGGGCCGTAGTGGGGCTGTGACACCTGAGTGATTTGACATTTGGCCAAAAATCTCTTTAAAAGATGTGATGGATGAGTGGACACATTATCGTGATGAAGATGCCCATCTCCAGTTGCCCATAGCTGCAGCCTTCTGAATCATCCAAATAGTTTTCATGGAGGAATATTCAAGCTTAATGCAAAATTTGATGCAAATCTGTTGCTCCACTCACTCAGTTATTTTTAATGCAACAGCCACACAGTACACACGTTCACTCAATGGCATCTACCACCCCCACTGACTAATATGGTGAAGTCATCATTGTTCACACATGTACATTCCAGTCCAATCTCCTTGGCTGTCAGGTTACATTGATGTTGGGCAAAGCGTTCTCGTTGTATTAACAATGGCTGGACTTTTTCCAGACAGACCTTGTATGTTGCAAACACAATATTGTTTAACACCTTTCACCAACACACTCTAACCCGAGCACCCCAAAGAATAATAATGTCCAGTCTTGGAGGGAGTGCTTACTTATTGAAGTTACAGCAAGAGAAAAGGCATGGATCCCACATGGGTGGGATTTATGAACAAACTGTTCATCCCCAAAAGACTAGGACAACAGACAAGTTATAGTTTCAAAAAATGTGATAATAGTCTCACTGAGACAGGTCAAAAGCAGAGTCAAAATTCCTCTTCACAGTCATTCCCAGCCTTTCTTTGAGTTCTCTGCTTACAATTAGCTGCTTTCAGACAAAATTCTTTGCCTAGATGATTTCTTTTAACCCTTGCCACAATCCTACAAGGTTGATTTTTAAAAATTATCATTACACACATGAGAAACCCTAGTCCAGTGACTTTTTCCAGGTCACACGGAAAAAGGCAGACCTGAAATAAGTGATTGGGTCCCTGGCTTGCAATAACCTGCAGCTTTAATCCTTGCCCACTCCTCTATCCATCCCTTCAGTGTCTTCCCTGACTTCCCTTGGGCTAAGATCTTCCAGGGCAGGACCCTGCTCAGATCTGGCCTTTTTCTGCCTGACATGTTCTTTTGCCAGCTGACAAACTTGCTTTCCTGGCTTCTTTTTGCGTCAGAGAAACTGCTTTCGGACAAGGTGGGTGTTTCCCACCAAGCTAGTCCTCAGAATCACGTGAGGTGCTTACTGAAAATAGAGACACTCTGATTCAAGGGTCTGGGGGGAACCAGAAGTCTCTTTGTTTAACAAGCTCCCTCTATGATTCTGATAATCAAGTTCGGGAAAGGATGCCATTTCCCCCAAGTTTCTGACACAGGCACCTCTTTCATAATCTGAAAAGCTCCTTTGGAATTAAAAAGTAATTTTATTATTTTTACATGAGGTTGACCAAAAGTTATTTTTAGTATTTTATTTCAGACCAACATGATCTCAAGCATATTGGAAAGTATTTCTAATGTAAGATCATAATTGATCATAATTTGAAAGATGCATTTTTACTTTTTCTCACTTAATGAGTGACTTGTGCTATTTAACACACTTTAAATTATATGAAAAAGCATAATTTGTGGACAAACCATTTTAAAAATAATCTATTGCATTGTGCTTGGTTTGGACAAAAACAAATACTAAAATACAGCTTAACATATTGCTGGATGCAGTTTGCCAATTATTTTGTTGAGGATTTTAGCGTCTATGTTTATCAGCAATATTGGCCTGTAGTTTTCTTTCTTTGTTGTGTCTCTATCTCATTTTGGGATTAGGATGATGCTGGCTTCATAAAAAGAGTTTGGCAGTTTTCCGTCTTCTTGGATTTTTTTGAATAGTCTGTGAAGAATAGGGGCTAGCTCTTCCTTAAATGTTTTGTAAAATTCTCCTGTGAAACCATCCAGTCCGGGGCTTTTGTGTGCTGGGAGTTTTCTGATTATTGCTTCGATTTCGTTAGCTGTTATTGATCTATTCAGGCTTTCTGCTTCTTCTTCATTCAGTTTTAGCAGATTATATTTTTCTAGAAATTTGTCCATTTCACCTAGGTTTTCAAATTTCTTGTCATGTAGTTGTTCATAGTAATTTCTTACAATCCTTTGTATTTCCGTGGTATCGGTTGTAATCTCTCTTCTTTCATTTATGACTGTGTTTATTTGGGTTCTCTCTCTTTTTTCTTGATTAGTCTGCTTAAAGGCTTGATCACCTTTAAGCAACAGAAAGAAAGAAGGAGCTCCTACCTTTCATGACGGTGTGGCTGGATCTGGAGCGCATTATGCTAAGTGAAATAAGTCAGGTGGTGAAAGACAAATACCATATGATCTCACTTATAAGTGGACCCTAATCAACAAAACAAACAAGCAAGCAAAATATAACCAGAGACCGTAAAATTAAGAACAAATTGACAGTAACCAGAGGGGAGGTGGAAGGGGTTAATGGGGGGAAGGAAAAGGTTTTTCAGGAATATATATAAAGGACTCATGGACAAAACCAAAGAGTGGTAGGATCAAGGGTGGGGAGTGGGGGTGGCTGGGGTTGGGGGGGAGTGGTGGGAGGAAAATGGAGACAACTGTACTTGAACAACAGTATAAATAAGTAAATAAATAAATACATAAGAGAAAATTCCAGGCAAAGGGGCTGGAAGAAATTTCTAGAAGAAAATTGCCATCACTCTCCATAGTAGAGAGAACTATTCTGTGTGAAAAAACACAGGCATTGCCCTGACTGCGTGTCTCAGGTAGCTGAGCAGCGTCCCACAAAGAGAGAGGTCGCTGGTTGATTCCCTGTTAGGGCACGTGCCTAGGTTGTAGGTTTGGTCCAGGTTGGGAGCGTGCAAGAGGCAACCAATCGTTGTTTCTCTCCCTTTCTTTCTCTCTCCCTTCCCCTCTCTGTAAAGATAAATAAGTAAGTAAGTAAATAAGTAAATAAATAAATAAATAACAATCTCTACTTCCTTTAAAAATGCACATTGACAAGTCTGAATCAAGAAAGTATTTCAAAAAATGAAGCTATGAACATGATCAAGTCTTAGAAATACCTTAATGAATTTATTTTACTTGTAATTCATTTATGTATGCACAAAAGTGATGTGAGAAAAATCAATATGTCTAAATGAATCTTAAAAAGCACTTTCAGCAAACACAAAGTGAAATTGTAAGTGATAAGGTATAGTGTCATAGTTTAATTGGCAGTATTTTTTCTGTGTGGTATGTAATGATGTGTCTTAAGTTCAGAGTCTAAAATCTCTGAAGTTTTTCGAGTCAGTGACATACCTTACATTGAGTTTTAAATGTACCATCTTCTTTTAGGCTTTCTATTTATCCTGCCTCTTTTTATATTTACTTCCTCTCCTTCCTTGCCTTTTTTTGTTTCATTTTTTGATGATGGAGAATTTGTAAAATATGTTTCCCCTCTACTAGTTTCTAATCTTTTATCACTTGTTCTAGAAATAATTAGGACAATTAACTTACTGAAGTCTAAAGTTAAGTAAGACATTTACTCTACTCCTTAATAAGGCCTCAATAAAAGTTAATTAAAGAAAAAAATTACAGCTTGAAATTTTCATCATGTTTAGGGCATCAAAATGAACTGTGGACTTAATATTTTTATAATTTTCTTTTTTGTTTTAAAATGATAAGGATAGAATGTTTCTTTGTTAAATTAAAAAAAATTTTTTTAATCTTTACCTGAGAATATATCTATTGATTCTAGAGAGAGAGGAATGGGGAGACAGAGAGAGAGAGAGAGAACATTGATGTGAGAGAGAAACATCAATTGGTTGCCTTCCATATGGGCCCAACTGGGGACTGGACCCACAACCTAGATACGTGCCCTGACTGGGGATCGAGCCCACAGCCTTTGGTGTGTAGGACCACACTGCAACCAACTGAGCAACCTGTCCAGGGCTCTTTCGTTAAGTTTTATTTTCAATACATGGAAAAGAAATTGGATAGACTATTCACTATATTTTCTCTTTGGACAATGGTTTTGAAATACTGCAGACTCTGGTGTCCTTAAAATTTTCAGTTTAATGAATGAAACTGGTAAAATTTTTGTGGCTTATTTGATGAATGATTATGTGAGTTTCTTCACAAACTTGTATTTAAATGTCAGTATTCCAACTGCCTTGTTTATTAACTAATGGACCATTATGGGCACAGATGGTTGTCAGAGGCACCAGCATTGGCTCCCGTACGCAGCACACTGAGTGACAAATCTGAACACCCCTACACCTCCACACACCGTCATGTGGGCTCACTCCCTGAATACTTAGATTGTGAAGGGGTGGGGGGTTTCAGAATAGTTATTTCATTCATTTATTATTTTAAAATGGAAATTGAAGCAAGTGTCATTAGCAACTTCAACAATGTGAACCCTCTTGAAACACTTTGACTAGCACGGGTTGGGAGTTGAGAAGCTAAGTTCTGTGGCTCTTGGTGTGTTAGTGAGGGATCTCAGTCCTGACTGCCCAATAGAATGACTTGGACAGCTTTTCTGATGCCCAGGCCCACCCTAGCCATTAAACCAGAACCTTTGCTAGAAGCATTGATTGCCAGGACTGAGCTCCCAGGGGGGTCTCTAATGTGTAGCCTGGGCTGAAAACCATATCTGCAACCCAAAGGGATAAATCAGACACTGTGGCAAGCTTAGTATGGAAAGATAGTTGGGATATGTGTCTTCCAGGAGTCCACACTGATGTGGATTGGTTTAGGGAAGCCATGTATACCCCCAAAAAAATTTTGCCTCAAGATTTTTGGGAACTTACCTGCAAACTGCTTTTTTTTATTGTTGTTATTTTTTAAATATATTTTATTGATTATGCTATTATAGTTATCCCATTTCTCCCCCTTTATTCCCCTGCCCCATACACTTCCCCCCACCCACATTCCCCCGCTTTAGTCCATGGGTCATACATACAAGTTCTTTGTCTTCTACATTTCCTATACTATTCTTAACCTCCCCCTGTCTGTTTTCTTTTTTTTTTTTTAAGATTTTTATTTATTTATTTTCAGAGAGAGGAGAAAGGAGGGAGAAAGAGCAATGTATGGTTGCCTCTCACATGGCCCTCACTGGGGCCCTGGCCCGCAACCCAGGTATGTGCCCCAACTGGGAATCGAACCGGGACCCTCTGGCTCCTAGCCCGCGCTCAATCCACTGAGCCACACCAGCCGGGCCCCCTGTCTGTTTTCTACCTACCATTCATGCTACTTATTCTCTGTACCTTTCCCCCTCTTTCTCCCCTTCCCACTCCCCTGTTGATAACCCTCCACGTGATCTCCATTTCTGTGGTTCTGTTCCTGTTCTAGTTGTTTCCTTAGTTTGCTTTTGCTTTTGTTTTAGGTATGGTTGTTGACAACTGTGAGTTTGCTGTCATTTTACTGTTCATATTTTTTATCTTCTTTTTCTTAGATAAATCCCTTTAACATTTCATATAATAAGGGCTTGGTGACGATGAACTCCGTGAACTTGACCTTATCTGAGAAGCACTTTATCTGCCCTTCCATTCTAAATGATAGCTTTGCTGCATAGAGTAATGTTGGATGTAGGTCCTTGCCTTTCATGACTTGGAATACTTCTTTCCAGCCCCTTCTTGCCTGTATGGTCTCTTTTGAGAAATCAGCTGACAGTCTTATGAGAATTCCTTTGTAGGTAACTGTCTCCTTTTCTCTTGCTGCTTCTAAGATTCTCTCCTTCTTTTTAATCTTGGGTATTGTCATTATGATGTGCCTTGGTGTGTTCCTCCTTGGGTCCAACTTCTTTGGGACTCTCTGAGAATCCTGGATTTCCCGGAAGTCTATTTCCTTTGCCAGATTGGGGAAGCTCTCTTCCATTATTTGTTCAAATAAGTTTTCAATTTGTTGCTCTTCCTTTTCTCCTTCTGGTACCCCTATAATTCGGATGTTGGAATGTTTAAAGATCTCCTGGAGGTTCCTAAGCAAGCCTCTCCTCAATTTTTTGAATTCTTGTTTCTTCATTCTTTTCTGGTTAAATGTTTCTTTCTTCTCTCTGGTCCAAACCATTGATTTAGTCCCACTTTACTTCCCATCACTATTGGTTCCCTGTACATTTTCCTTTATTTCACTTAGTGTAGCATTCATTTTTTTCATCTAATTTTGACCAAATTCAACCAATTCTGTGAGTATCCTGATTATCAGTGTTTTGAACTCTGCATCTGATAGGTTGGCTATCTCTTCATCACTTAGTTGTATTTTTTCTGGAGCTTTGATCTGTTCTTTCATTTGGGCCATTTTTTTTCTTGGCGCGCCTGTTATGTAGTAAGGGGCAGAGCCTTAGGTGTTCACAAGGGCGGGGTAACTCACGTAGTTGCTTTGTGACATTGTCTGTGGGGAAGAGGTCTGAGAGGGAACACTGGTGCTTGCTCTGCTCTCTGCTGGCTTTCAGTCACTTCCCCCACTGCCCACAAGCAAAGTGGGCCCTTCTGTGCTGATTCTTAGGTGGGTGGGCTTGTGTACATTCTAGGACCCTGTGGGTTTCTCCAACAAACTCTCCTGCGAGGCTCGGAGTTTCTCCTGCTGCTGCCTCAATCTCCTCAGGTGTTTTCAGTCAGAGGTTTGAGGCTTTATTTGCCCTCACTGGAACCCTGGGTTGTGTGGTCTGTTTTGCTCCCCAGCTGTTCCTTTATCCGCACGAGAATGTGGGACAACCCGCTCCACCAGCCACGGCCTCACTGGGTCTGCCAGCCACCGCCTTGCCACAAGCCCTCTCTGCCCGGCTGCCTGGCTCTGCCCAGCCTACCGGTCTGGATGAATGTGTCTTCTTTAACTCCTTGGTTGTCAGACTTCTATACAGTTCGATTTTCTGTCAGTTCTGGTTGTTTTTTGTTTTTAAATTGTTGTTGTTATTCTTTTGGTCGTACGAGGAGGCAGTGTGTGTACCAATGCCTCCATCTTGGCTGGAAGTCCCCTGAAAGCTGTGTTTAAGAGCTACTTGGAAGTGCTAACAGAATCTCATCCCATGTCACTGAGCATTACTGTTGCTGTGCCTCTCTGACTCCCAGTACAGAAGTGCTCCCCAGATCCTGTTTCAGTACAGCAAATTATAGGATACCCAAGCCCTACTCACACCTAATCTGAGTGAGAGCTGGTTCTGTGCTGACTACTGAGAACAGATGAAGAAGACACGCTCCCATGATCTGGGGAATCTCCATCCAGTCAGGGACAGATTAGTAAATCAGGGATTGCAGCCCCAACGTACCAAGAGCTGTGATCTGGACACCAAAGGTGAGTTGGTGGATCAACTCTCAAGTCCTACAGAACCTCACCCCTGACTCCACTCCAAGGGTTACAAGGCAAAAAGCCAGCATTTGGACAATTTTTCCTTTTCTCATATGTGTCTATACATGTGTATGAGTGTGTTATGTCTTGTTGTGGTCTAAAGAACAGATAAATAACCACAAGGTATTTGATTGAAAGCTTCTTTCCACTACAAGTGATGAGCTTTGTTCAAATATCCCCGAAGTGTGTCATCTCTGGAGCAGGGGTGTTCTGAGGACAGGCTAGAGAAGTGGATTGGAGTTCACTGTGGGAGGCTCTGCGTGCCAGGATGAGCATTGTTTAGAAGGGTTATTCTGCATATCATGAAGAGCTGACAGGGGTTTGTAAACTGGTATGTGGGGGTGGCATGGGTGTATATGTTCGGTGTGTGGTGTGTACTCGGTGGTGTGCACTCAGTGGTGTGCTATGTGCATGTGTGTTGGGTATATATGTTTGCATGCACATGTACATGTGGGTTCGGGGCATATGTGACAGATGTGTCCTGATGGATACCTGGTAGTGGCGTGTAGGAGGTGTTGTTGGGGAAAGTTTTAGTGTGTGTTGGAGGCATTGTGGGGGCAGGGAAAGTGGGCTGGAGGCTGTTGACTCAGACAGTACCAGTGGAAACAGAAGGAAAGGGGCCAAGGGAGAGAACATGATGGAAAAGGGACTGATGTCAGCATTTAACACTAACTAGGTGCAGGAACCTGGGACAGGATAACAGTGGCGGTGAGCTTTGCTCCCTACTGGGGTGGTACCTGTAACAGAGACGGGAGCACAGGAGGCTCACTTATGGCTCAGCTGTGGCCCAGCTGAGTTTGAGGTGCTCAACTTTTTTTGCTCATGGGAACTTGAAATTCAAGACACTAGTTAAAATATGGTCAAAGAGAGAAGCCTGGGAGAAAAAAATGTTTGGGTGGCAGCAGGAGGTGGTGCTAGGAGAGCTGACAGAGCTCGGAGTATGCGTGGTGTCCGTGCATGTACCCCCACTACACACGTGCATGTGTACGCACACACACACACCTAGCACACCTACCCAGAGCAGTGTGTCCCCAAGCTCTTGGGCCTGTCATTCTGGCCAGCTCTGCATCCCAGGCAAACACACTGTCTTTTGAATATGGACAAAAATTGTAGTGAGGAAGTACTCTGAACCAGCCAAGGAATTCTGAGGAGAAAATGAAGTGCCAGAGTACCCAGAACACAGTATAGAGCTGCGTGTTAAACAGCCTCCCTCACGGTGGGTCTCTGTTGGAGGAGTTTTCTCTGGGGTCTCTGCCAGCCACCCGGGACCTGAGCCAAACCCATGGAATCGAACTCGTGCCAGGGTCTCTCCTCCCAGGGTTGATGCTGCTGGGCAGTGAAGTGGCTGGTGGCCAAAGCTTCTTTTGGGAGACTTGCAGGGTGGTGAGTGTGACAGCAGAATGCTCTGGGCCTGTCTTCTTAATGGCATTCTGCTTCTCTCCGCATGCTGTTTTATTCAACAGCACAGAATTCAGGAGAGAGCCTTTTTTGTCAGCTCTTTCCTTCCCCAAATAAATAGATCAATAAGTGACCACTGCAAGCAAAGCAGGAAGAAATGCTTCTCAGACTCCCACAGGACCTTTCTCCACTACTGCAAGCTAATCAGGAAAGCTGCTTTTTCTGCTTGTTTCTTTTCCCTACCACTAGCATGTGATTTTCATGCAGTAACTTGAAGTTCTTTCCAAGAAAACAAAATGCGATGAAATCAGCAAGGATGTGTAACAACACGCATGGCTAAGTGCTGATAGACTGCAGGCGTGCTGACATGTAAGCTCACCTCAGCGGAGGCTACCTGCTTGGGGTGAGAACACAGCCCCTTGTTTACCAGAGGAGGAGGAGGTGTTTAAGTTAACTCAGTTCAACCCAGCGAGGTAACTTCGACGTTCATCCCCTTACTGAAATCCATGTCTACTTTTGAAAATGCTTTTGCATGAATCTATTATTTTTATGCCACGTCAAGGCAGGAACCTCCCATAGCTGCGTGTGCGCTCACGGCGGCTCACTGTCGTATTCCCCATGCTTCCGAACATCCTTCATCTCTCATGTCCCACAGCCATGGCGCCATCTGCCCGGTCCTGTGGAATGAGCTGAGATGCGTATGACTGACACAAGGCCTCCCGCGGGCTGTGGCACTGACCACTGGCCGTGATGTCACCTCTCACCCCAGCCATGGTTCCCAGACCCCAACTGCCTCTGCCGTGTAAAAATTAGCATGAGAAGCAATATCACAATATATGACAAATTGCACTGATTCTTTCCTAATTAATCCGGTAAACTACTGTATTTTTCGGACTATCAGATGCACTCCCCCCCAAATTTGGAGGGAAATGGGGGTGTGTCTTATAGTCTGAGTGTAGCTTACCTGGCTGTTTACATTTACATTGGGGAAATATTATGTTATTTATGTTGTTAAACATTTTACCACATTTTTTGCTTCAAAAATTTTTTTCCTATTTTCCTTCTCTGAAACCTAGGTGTGTCTTATGGTCCCGTGCGTTTTATAGCCTGAAAAATACGGTAGCTTACCTTTCTCTGCTTGAAACCCTGCATGTCCAAACCAGCCTGAAGAAGTTACTCAGGGTCTCTGCGTTTGAGGGTAATCTTTAACGATAATCTCCTCAGAATGCTAAGTATGCATCATTTCTGTGCTGCTGGGGGAAGATGCCCCCACTTTGGAACAATATTATGTGAAAAAGTGCTGCAGGCGATGCAGTTTGCCTGTCTGCTGGGTCAGCTCAGACGGGACCACAGTCTGCCCTTGGGCTCGTGAGCTCCTTCCAGTGCGTGGTCGCTCTGATTCCAGACAGCCCTTGTCCAGGCTGTCCTAGGTGGGCATCAGGCAGAAAGTTTTCCAAAGCCATATGTAATTCATTCCCCTTTGTCAGACAGCCGGGAGCCCTTTTGTGCCCAGGAGGCTGCGGCCCACTTTGTGCTTCTTGCCAGGGCTGTCGTACCATTCTCCTAGGAGTGTCTGAGCATCTGAAACTCATCTGCCAGGGCCTCGGTGCTGACTAGCGGTGAAAGGGCCCTCAGAGGCTCCAGCCAGCGCATTCTGAACCTGTGGATCTCCTGGCAGTAATTATTTTCTCTTCTTCTGTTCGTTCTTACCTGAAAACAGCCACACAAATGGACCTTTTACCACAAAATGCCTAACAACATGCAAAGCAAGGGTGTCGAAGGATGGGACTAAGTGTTTGATGGGGTCCTAGTGGCTCTCTGCTGTGCAGGAGGTTAGCTTTTAGATATTGGTGCATGCACAGATCTTGGGGTGATGGAAGAAGGACCAGGTGGGCCAGGGTGTAGAGGGGGCAGTGGGGACAGGACCCATGGCTAATTTCCTACCCATCTGAAAGCATTGCTATTTATGTGGCCTTATGGCCTTACTGGAACATGGTGGGAAATTTCAGCCCTGGCTGTTAATCGGACCTCCCTCCCTAACCTACTTACATTCAAAAGATGTTTACTGAGCAAGTGAAATGATCTAGGAGCTCTGCACATGGATAGAAGATGCAAAGACACATAAACATGCCACTACCTGCAAGCTGGAGGGGGCACTTCTCACTCATACAGCAGGTACCGGCCGACCACAGGCCGAGGTCACCAGGTCACGGCCACACCCTGAAGTGATGGGAGTGTGGTGGGAAAAGAAAGTATAAGTTCCGAGTGGCTGAAGCCCAGGGCTGGGTGACAAAAGTGTCCTGGAGTGGGTCATCTGAACGGGCCCTTAGGGTATGAATGAGACCAGCAGGTGAGAAATGGGAAGAATTGTCTCTCAGAGAGGCTCTTCTGAGTTTTCCTGGAGCAGGGAAAGTAAAGGACACCTTACAGAATGGCTTGTAAACCCATATACTTGGCACATGAGGTGCATGAGAAAGAGTGGGAATGAGACTGAGTAGTTGGACTGGGGACAACTCAGGAAGGGTTTGAGTAGCATATAAAGAACTGTGTTTCCAATCTTTAAAAAGATTCTATTTATTTATTTTGAGAGAGAGGGGAAGAGAGGGAGAAAGAAAGGGAGAGAAACATCAGTGTGTGGTCGCCTCTCGCTCGCCCCCTACTGGGGACCTGGCCGGCAGCCCAGGCATGTGCCCTGACTGGGAATCGAACCGGCAACCCTTTGGTTCACAGGCCCGTGCTCAATCCACTGAGCCACACCAGCCAGGGCTATCTTTCCAATTTTTTGTTGTGATAAAATACACATAAAATATATTATCTTAAGTATTTTTAAATGTACTCTTCAGTAGTATTAAATATATTCATATTCTTGTCCAACCATCACCATATTCATTTCCAGAACTCTTTCATCTTGTAAAGCTGAAACTCTGTCCCCACAAAGCACTAACTCCTCATCCTCGTCCCCTCAGCCCCTGGCACCCACTGTCTACTTTCTAGCTCTACGAATCTGACTGCTCTAGGTACCACATATCAATGCAATTATACAGTATTTGCCCCATTGTGACTGGTTTATTTCACTGAGAATAATGTCCTCAAGGCTAACCCAAGTTATAGCGTGTGTCAGAACTTCCTTCCTTTTTAGGCTGAATCATATTCCACTGTGGGCACACACTGCATATTGTTCACTCATCCATCAGTGGATATGTGGGCTGCTTCCACGTTTTAGCTGCTGTGAGTAATGCCACTGTGAACACGGGTGCACAGCTGCCTACTCAAGACTTCGCTCGCAAGTCTTTGGGATATACACCCAGACCTGGAATTGCTACGGTAACATGGCAATTCTATTATGCTTAATTTTTTGAGGAACTGGCAAAATGTTTTTCACAGCATCTATACCACTTTATATTCCTGCCAGCAGTGCACAGGATTCTGATTTCTCCAAATCCTAGCCAACGCTGATTATTTTCTGTCTTTTTGATAATGGCCATCCTAATGGGTGTGAGGTGGTGTCTCATTGCAGTTTTAATTGGCATTTCCCACGATGGGTGGAGAGACTTTTTAACTCTATTTCATTTTCTTAGTTTACAAATACACAGGAGAGTTAAAAGAGTAGCATGAGGAGCACCTAGATCAACAATTATTGGTAGATTGAGTCTACGTTACAGCCACCATGACTCCTCAAACCTGAAAACTTCAGCCTGTATCATTCTGGAGAACTTGAACCTTGGCTTGCTTGTAATGGGGGAAGCATCAGATGTCTTCGCTGCTGTGGACAGTAGGTAAAAGGATGGCGGTGGAGAAATAGTTGCAGTTGGGAGCGCAGAGAAGAGGCTGCTGAGATAGGCCGGGCCAGCAGTTCTGAGGGCTGCTTCAGGTCGGGGGCCCCAGAAGCAGACCCTGAGATAAGGATTCATAAGCAAGATGTCTGTTAAGGAAGTGATCTCATCAGGGAGGCCTTCAAGCGAGTGGGAGAAGGAGGCAGGCCACCCAAGGCTGTGATCTCAGACAAAGGCTCCATAGACGGCGGGTTCAGCCCAATCCTACAGGAGAAATGGGGTGTAGGTGCCACTTAGTCTCCGCTTCAGACAAGGGAGCTGGGCTTTCACACTCTGGCACCTACAGTCAGTGCTAAAGGCCCGCGAGTGGGGTGCAAAGCACCCACATCACCTGCTACCAGGGCCTCAAATAGGCAGGGGCTGTGAGAGGAAGCGGAGCAGAGGACTGCATGGTGAGACCTGGGAGACAGGGCGACAACTGGTGAGAGCAAGGGCAAGGGCAAGGGAAGAGGTGAAGCACCCTTAGGTTTCCTGCCAGGGTGATGGAAGCCAGGGGTACCATTCTCTGGTGGAGAAGCAGGCTGGGAACAAAAAAAAACGATGACGTCAGTTTGGCATATGTTGAATTTGAGGTGTCTGAGGACATTCAGGAGAATGTTGGATACAGGGAGCTGAATGCCTATTTGTAACTTAGAAGGGACATAAAGCCCTCAGTGCAGCAGGATCAGATGTGGAGGCCAATCAGATAGGATTCCTGTGGGTTCTTGGTTCTCCTGGCAGGCAGGGGCTGGTTCCTTGGAGAGCAGTCTGCTACCACAGGAAGGCATGAGGCAAGTTGCATGCATTTGGAGGGATTTGTCAAGAGGAAGTAATTACATGAAACAGTAATAATAGCTGACAGTTATCAAGTCCTTACAATGTGCTAACAGAGCCCTGTGTGTACTACCTTATTTTCTCTTAAAGAAATGCATATATTATTGTTACTCTAACTTCACAGATGAGAAAATTGAGGCTTAGTGAGATCTGACATTGCAATCAAGGTCATAAAGCAAATAAGTGGATAAAACTTATGATTTAATTTCCCATTTTTATTTGATCCACCAAAAACGTTTCTCTGAGGAAGCATTCCCACAGTGGGACTATCTCATGAACATTTCTCTGGTTGTTTAGTGGTACCCCCTGCTCTTTAACTTGGTAAACATTTCCCTGCCTGCAAAGGGTTCATATCTCCAGTGTGTCCTGAGGCTAAGCTATTTCATCTCCCTATAGCAAAGCACACAGTCTATGAAAAATCATTCATAAAGGGCATTTACTCACAATTTTTCATGACACGAAGCAATCTGAGCTACAGTATTTTGTAAACACTAACAAAGACCATTTTACACATGTAAGTGGCTTCAAAGGGCATCCTCATCAGCACAAGCACACCCGGTGAGGCCTGCCGCAAGGGTCCTGGGTGGTGGAACCCTGTCCTGGGTTGCACACGCAAAGTGCTCCCTCACCCTCACCCTCACCCTCCAGGAGACAGCAGTTTCACTTGGCTGTGAGCTCTTTCAACAAGTTTACAAAAGAAAGGCGGAGTAATCTTTGTATGGCCCAGTAGACGTGTCAAAATCAGACTGTAGTGGCCTAGAAAAGAAATGTGTATATTCTGAAGGTCTCACAGATGCTGTGCACACTTTGTCCTGATGTAACGAAGGCACACTCGAATCTCATTATTCTGCCGAAGGACAGAGTGCAATGCAGCCGCAGGAAGGGACCGGATATCTGCTTTGTCCAGAGCAGCCCCAGCACAGGCCTGTTGCCCCAACGTGGACAATGCAGTCTTTTTTTTTCTCTCCCTCTCTTTTTGCTCTGATTAGGTTTCCCATGCTAATTGATTTCAGAGGAGGGACAGACTTCCTTCCTGTTCAAAGTCTCCAACCCATCCTCTTCCCAGACTTGGAAAATAATGGGCCAGATCAGTCTCCCGGGATAAGAACACCCGTAGTCATCATTTTAGGTTGATTGTGAGGTTGTGGCCACACACTTAAAGTACAACTGATCCTTGAACAAAAATAGCGGTTAGGGACATCAACCCCTCCACAAAGTCAAAAATCTGGGCATAACTTTTGACTCCCCAAAAACTTAACTACCAACAACCTGCTGTTGAACAGAAGCCTTACTGGTAACATAAACAGCTGATTACATGTATCTTATGTTTTATGTATATATACTGTATTCTTGTACTACAGTAAACTGGAAAAAAGAAAATAATTTTAAGAAGACATTCGTAATTTTAAAAAAAAGGTGTACAACCCTGGCTGGTGTGGCTCAGTTGCAGTGTCCTCTGGTAGCCAAAAGATTGCAGGTTGCTTCCTGGTTGGGGCACATACCTAGGTTTCAGGTTTAATCCCCAGGCTGGGTGTGTACAGGAGGCAACCAATCAATGTTTCTCTCTCCCTTCTCGTCTCCTTCCCTCCCTCTCTAAAAGCAGTGAAAACGTGTCCTTGGGTGAGGATAAGTAAATAAATAATCTATATATCAGTGGACCCATACAGTTCAAACCCGGGTTGTTCAAGGGTCACCCATATTCTGTCTGCGGACATGTGAAAAAACAAAGCCAGCTCCCAAAGTAAATGTGGGTCAAGTTTTTGAATCTGAATTTGTGGTTGAGGAAGCATAGCAGAGAATTAATCAGCTGATTTCAGTGTCCCAAAGGCATGTCTGAGCTGGAGAAGACCTCAGACATCGGAACATTTTCAATGAGGGAGGAGGGGGCCGTGAGGAAGCTGTCTGTCATCACCAGGTATGTGGGTGACAGGGCAGGTCTTCTGCCTGCTTCTTAGTCCCAGATTTCCCTGATCCGCTCACAAGGGGCTCCGCAGATCTCTGGAGGAAAGAGAAAGAGTATGACTGCCCCACCAGAAATGCCAGGGTGCGTGCCTGCCAGCCAACTTACCTCCCACCCTCCTTGGCAAATCCTGCCCCCTGAGGTGGACCATACATTTCATTTGCACCCTTCATGGTACTTTTTGGAGAGCGGGGTGCAGATGTTCAGTTTGAGGGAAGGAGCAGAGATTCCTGATTCCAACTTCCCCTAAGTTTCCCAGGAGTTCATTCTCAGGTTTCATAGGAGCAGGTTTGAATGTCACTCCCTTGTAGCATTGCTACCCTCAGGCCCAGTCAGAGCTTCTACACAATGTGCATCCTGTTTTCTGATAAACTAAATTTTCACAATGCTTATGCCCCCTTCCCCCACCCCCAGGAAATTTTAAAAAGTCTCCATTTGTCATTCTGCATCTTCATGTTTGTTCTTTTTATAAATAATGTTAGGCTTTCTGATCCTGGGATTCTTCTGGATTTCTACAGTCATCCACCTTTGCTGGATTAATGACATCTAAGTATTTCCATGTTTTCTGAAGCTAAGTCCCAGTGCTTGGATTCTCACTCTGTGTGTGGCTGGGCTCAGATCCCAGGGCTCAGTATACTTGGTGGCCAGATCTGTGAAAGCCACCTGGGAACTGGTCTGAGATAACATGAATCAGCTTGCCTTTTTGGTAGGGGTCCTCACAGGTGTCATCCCCAGGGTTAGGGGTGGAGGCTGCCTCCCTACCAAGGTAAAAACAAAGAGGCATTTCTCTTAAAATATCTGATCCTGGCTGCTGGATATCTTATTCATCTTCTTCTTTTTTTAAAATATATTTTATTGATTATGATATTACAGTTGTCCCATTTCCCCCCCTTTATTCCCCTCCACCCCGCACCCCCCCCCATTCCTCACCCTTTAGTTTTTGTCCATGGGTCACATACTTAAGTTCTTTGGTTTCTTCATTTCCTATACTATTCTTAACCTCCCCCTGTCTGTTTTCTACCTACCGTTTATACTACTTATTCTCTGTACTTTTTCCCCCTCTCTCCCCCTCCCACTGCCCTGTTGATATCCCTCCATGCCTTATATAAATCCCTTTAACATTTCATATAATAAAGGCTGGGTGATGCTGAACTCCTTGAACTTGACCTTATCTGAGAAGCACTTTATCTGCCCTTCCATTCTAAATAAGAGTTTCGCTGGATAGAGTATTCTCAGGTACGCCCTTGCCTTTCATGATTTGGTATACTTCTTTCCAGCCCCTTCTTGCCTGTAAGGTCTCTTTTGAGAAATCAGCTGACAGTCTTATGGGAATTCCTTTGTAGGTAATGTCTCCTTTTCTCTTGCTGCTTCTAAGATTCTCTCCTTCTTTTTAATCTTGGGTAATGTAATTATGAAGTGCCTTGGTGTGTTCCTCTTTGGATCCAACCTCTTTGGGACTCTCTGAGCTTCCTGAACCTCCTGGAAGTCTATTTCCTTTACAAGCTTGGGGAAGTTCTCCTTCATTATTGTTCAAGTAAGTTTTCAATCCCTCAGTCTTCCTCTTCTCCTTCTGATACACCTATGACTCAGACGTTGGGATGTTTAAAGATGTCCTGGAGGTTCCTAAACCTCTCCTCATTTTTTTTGAATTCTTGTTTCTTCATTCTTTTCTGGTTGAATGTTTTTTTCCTCCTTCTGGTCCACACCATTGATTTGAGTCCTCGTTTCCTTCCTATCACTATTGGTTTCCTGTACATTTCCCCTTATTTCTCTTAGCGTAGTCTTCATTTTTTCATCTAATTTGTGACCAAAATCTACCAATCCTGTGAGCATCCTGATTACCAGTGTTTTGAACTGTGCATCTAATAGGTTGGCTATCTCTTTGTCACTTAGTTGTATTTGTTCTGGAGTTTTGGTTTTCTCTTTCAATTGGGCCATTTTTTTTCCTCCCCGCGGCATGCCTGTTATGTATAGGAGGCAGAGCCTTAGGTGTTCACCAGGGAGGGACAACCCACGTAGTTGTGTTGAGACGCTGCCTGTGGGGGCGAGGCCTGAGAGGGAACAATGGTGCCTGTTCCACTCTCTGCTGGCCCTCAGTCACTTCCCCTCTTACCCATCAGCAAATTGGACCCTTCTGTGCTGATTCCCGGGTGGGTGGGCTTGTGTACATTCTAGGACCCTGTGGGTCTCTCCAACGAACTCTCCTGTGAGGCTGGGAGTTTCTCCTGCTGCCTCACCCTTACAGGTTTTTCCAGTCAGAGGTTTTGAGGCTTTATTTCCCCGAGCTGGAACCCTGGGTTGCGCGGTCTGCTCCACTCCTCAACTTTTTCTCCTGGTTTATCTGCATGCGAATGCGGGACCATTTTCTCCACTGGCCTGAGACCTGCTGGGTCTCGGTATGCCAGCGAGGTCCCCCCTGCCTGTTTCAGCATTGCACACCAGGTTTCAGTGTTGCGCTCCCAGTTTCTGTGTTGCACCCCAGCTTCACAAACCACAGTCTCACCCCGTGCCCGGCTCCACCCCACTTACCGGTCTGGATAAATGTGTCTTTAACTCTTTGGTTGCCGGACTTCCACAAAGTTTGATTTTCTGTCAGTTCTGTTTGTTTTTTTGTTTTTAAATTGTTGTTTTTCGACTTTTGGTTGTGTGAGGAGGCACAGCGTGTCTACTTACTCCTCCATCTTGGCCGAAGTCTTATTTTTCTTCTGATAGGCAGTATTCAGTGTTACTGAGTCATGATCAGGAATGCTTAGGTGACCATATCTACAGATTCACAATTCTCGCTTCATATTAGAATTACCTGGGAGCTTGTAAATATCCCCATGTCTGGACTCTATCCTGTACCAAATGAATCTCTGGGGAATCTCTGGGATCAGTACTTAAAATTTCCCTGGATGATATCAGTGAACAGCTATGCTTGAGAATCAGATTCTATCACAGAGCTTCTCCAACTTGAATGTGATGCAGATCACCAGGGCACTTGCCAAATTGCAGATTCCCAATTGGTAGGTCTGGGGAGGGGCCTAAGATTCTGCATTTCTGACTTGCTTTCAAGTGATGGGGGTGCTGCTGGTCCAGAGACCAGACTCATAACAGCAAGGGTGTGTAACAGGGCCTGGCCAACCAGGGTTCAAAGGCCAAGCCTATTTTTGTAAATAGAGTTTTATTGGGGCCACAGCCATGTCCAGCTGGGCAGTTATAACAGACTATATGACCCCAAATCCTAAAATGTTTACTATCTGGCTCTTTACAGGCAAAGGGCGCATACCCCTGGTTTGTAACATTCTGGTGCTGACATGAACTCAATGACCCAGTGAGTAGGCCATGCTTGTTATAAGTAATGGGGAACTGAGGGCCTCACAGGGGTCAGAGTGCGTTTTCAAGTCCCAGCAGTGATCAGCTCATCTGTACTCCTGCTAAAGCTTGCAGATTTGGTTTACAATGTTGTAGTGAAAATTGTTTAGTTTTTTTTTTGTGTGTGTGAACAGAATGTACTGAGAAGGAAAAGTAATTTATATACTCCTCCAAAAGTTCTTTGGCTAATGTCTTAAGCTGCGCAAAAAAAAATTCTACTGATTACTGTCATTTAAAAGTTTTGGTTTTTTAATTATATAAGTGATATACATTTGTTGAGAAAACATATATGCATACAGTATTTATAATCTCAACATTCAGAAATAACCACTATACTATTTTTTGTATAACTTTTCAGGCCATTTCTATGCATACACATACCACACGCCACAGGGTGAACTGTGTCTTTAACTCTGGTTTTCTCATCTCTGAAGTTGGGAGAATGATGACAATACCTGTGTGAGATAATAGAAAATATTTGTTGGTCTGTGCCCCCTGGTCCTTATACAAACCTTCTGAAACCCTGATACGTTCTTGGGAGTAAGAACACTAGAAGCATCTCTTGTTTTAATGTTTGGTCTTTAACCCTGGTTCCTGACACAGGCTCCTGAAACCCTTGTAATTTCCTGGGTGATAGGAGTGTCTTTTGTTGTAATGAGGAAACTCTGAGCTCCTGGATGAGGGCTGGTCACCAGACAGACCAAGCCATGGTTAGAGGCTTGGAATTTTCAGCCCCCTACCCCCATTCTCTTGAGAAGGGACAAGGAGTTTATAATTGATCGTGCCTATGTGATGAGGTCTCCGTAAAAGCCCAAAAGTACAGGGTTCCGAGAGCTTCCAGGTTGGTGCTGGGAGAGGGGTGCACCCAGACAAGTCATGGAAGCTCCACGCCCCTTCCCACATACCTTGGCCTTCATGTCTTCCATCTGGATATTTATCTGTATCCTTGATCACATCCGCTAATAAACTGGTAAACATAAATATTTCCCTGAGTTCCACGAGCTGCTCTAGCAAATGAATTAAACCCAAGGAAGGAGTCATGGGAACCTATGATTTATAGCCAGTTGGTCATAAGTACAGGTAACAACCTGGACTTGTGATTGGTACCCTCAGCTGGAGGGTGTCATTGGAGCCTCCAATTTTTAGCAGGTCAGTCAGAAGCTTGCAGCTGGCGTCTGAAGTGCAGTGGGGGTCTGTCCCATAGGACCGAACCCTTAGCCTGTGGGATCTGATGCTGCTGCCAGGTAGAGAGTGTCAGAACGGAGTTAAATGGTCAGACCCCAGCTGATATCACAGAATATTGCTTGGTGTGGGGAAACCTCCTACACACACTTGGCCAAAAGTGTCAGAAGTGTGAGTGTTCTCTGTGTGATTGTACAGCTGGTTCCTGAGCTTCAATTTTTCAAATTCATGATGGTGTGAAAGCAATATAACTTCAGTAGAAACCGTACTTTGAATTATGAATTTTATCTTTTCCTGGGCTAGCAGGCTGTGTACGATACTCTCCAATGATGCTGGGCAGCAGCAAGATGATTTTGCCTAATTGCAGGCTGCTGCAAGTGTTCTGAGGACATTTAAGGTTGGCTAGGCTAAGCTACGATGTTTAGTAGGTTAGGTGTCTTAAATACATTTTGACTTATAATATTTTCAATTTATGATGGGCTTATCAGAACTCGATGCCATCATAGGTTGAGAAACACCTGTAGTGTGAAGTTAAAGAAGGAACAAGAGAACACAGGAAAGAACGGCTCAGTGGAAAGAACTGGATTTCTCACTACATAGGAAGAAAAACACTGAGGTTTTCTTATTACTTTGCTCACAGGGTTGTTAGTGGGATTTAGTGAGATCATGTCTGTAAAGTGATGAGCTCAGGTTAATAGTTCAATATAGGTTTCCCCTAATTTCTGAATGGTCTCATTCTGCGACTTTGCTTTTACAAAAGACGTACATTAGTATGGTAATGACTATTTTCATACAAGCAAAAATTCTCTTTGGGTTTCTTTTGGTCAGTGAAAACAGGTACTAATGTAGGTCTTTCATAAAAGCAAAATGGCATAATAAACTTTCAGAAAGCATGCATACAATATCTTTGCTTTACAATATTTGGGCTTATGAAAGATTTCATAGAATACATCAATTTAAGAGTGGGGACAACCTGCTTATGTTAAGTTTTGGAAATGGGGTTCTACTGCTTTATAAACTACCCCAGAGGGTTTGGGGCAGGTGTGAACCTGGTGCACTCCATTTCTAGCACTCTCTGCTGGAGGGAGCTTGTAAGACCAAACCTACCTCCAAGGGACGCTGGGAAATGAGGTGTGGCTGGGCCGGCCCACCCAGCATGAAGTTGGGACTGCAGTGGAGGAGAGTGGGTTTTGCTGGAAAGCTAACCTCCACAATATATTTTACCCATTTTTCTCTGGAACTGTCTATCTTTTGCTGTTTCCTATGTGTGAGTTTTTCATCAATTAATGATAGTAATGTTGTGACTCATGTAAATGTTTCTTTGGCATCCTGTTGCATGGTTAACTTTGTGGATGGAGTTTTCTATCTTGAAACATTACTGTTAGTAATACATGCATATACACATATTGTAGAACTTTTTTAAAATAACAAAAAAGGAAGAATTAAAAAATGAAAATTGCTCAGAGCTTCACCACTACAAATAACAACTCTGAGCACCTTGATGTGACTGGCAGTGAGTCTTCACAGACAACTGTCTACTCTATATTCTGTATATAATTTTATATATTGCTTTTTTATTTAAAATTCTATTGTGAGAATTTTCCCATGCCACTGTAATGTATTTAAAAATCATAATTTTAATGACTGCTACTATTCCATTGTATTGATGTTCAGTATTGTATTTAATCATTTTTCTAATTTTAGACATTTAAATTGTTTCTGATATTTTCATTATTGCAAATAATGTCTCAGTAAGCATCTTTCTTCACAAACTCTTGGCCATTCCTTCACACATGCAGTGACTACGCACTGAGTGCTTGCCTTGTGCCAGGCACCGTGCCAGGGTTAGGAAGAGGTCAGCGAAAAAGCAGATATCACCCTGCTGCTTTTTTTGTTAAATCCTCACCTGAGGATATGTTTATTGATTTTACTTTTTATTTCTTTTTAAGTATATTTTATTGATTATGCTATTACAGTTGTCCCATTTTTTTTGTCCCCTTTATTCCCCTCCACTCTGCACCACCCCGCCCTCCAGCATTCCCTCCCTCTTAGTTCATGTCCATGGGTCATACACATAAGTTCTTTGGCTTCTCCATTTCCTATACTATTCTTAACCTCCCCCTGTCTATTTTGTGCCTACCGTTTATGCTACTTATTCCCTGTACTTTTTCCCCCTTTCTCTCCCCTCCTCCTCCCCACTGATAACCCTGCATGTGATCTCCATTTCTGTGATTCTGTTCCTGTTCTAGTCGTTTGCATGGTTGGTTTTGTTTTTGTTTTTTATGTTCAGTAGTTGATAGTTGTGAGTTTGTTGTCATTTCTCTGTTCATATTTTTGATCATCTTCTTTTTCTTAGACAAGTCCCTTTAACATTTCATATAATGAGGGCTTGCTGATGATAAGCTCCTTTAACTGGACCTTATCTGGGAAGCGCTTTATCTGCCCTTCCATTCTAAATGATAGCTTTGCTGGATAGAGTAATCTTGGATGTAGGTTCTTGCCTTTCATGACTTTGAATACTTCTTTCCAGCCCCTTCTTGCCTGTAAGGTCTCTTTTGAGAAATCAGCCAATAGACTCCAACTCCTTTTTAGGTAACTGTCTCCTTTTCTCTTGCTGCTTCTAAGATTCTCTTCTTATATTTAATCTTGGGTGATGTAATTATGATGTGCCTTGGTGTGTTTCTTCTTAGATCCAAATTCTTTGGGATCCTCTGAGCTTCCTGGACTTGCATATCTACCTCCTTTGCCAGATTGGAGAAGTTTTCCTTCATTATTTGTTCAAATAAATTTTCAACTTCTTGCTCTTCCTCTTCTCCTTCTGGCACCCCTATGATTAGGATGTTGGAATGTTTAAAGTTGTCCCAGAGATTCCTCAGCCTCTCCTCATTTTTTTTAATTCTTGTTTCTGTATTCTGTTCCAGTTGGATGTTTATTTCTTCCTTTTGTTCCAAATTGTTGATTTGAGTCCCAGTTTCCTCCCCTTCACTATTGGTTCCATGTATATTTTTCTTTATTTCACTTGCATAGCCTTCATTTCTTCCTTTATTTTGTGACCAAATAAATGATACACAATCATTTCTATGAGCATCTTGATTACCAGTGTTTTGAACTCTGTGTCCTATTGGTTGTCTACCTCCTCATCACTTAGTTCTTTTTCTGTAGTTTTGATCTGTTCTTTCATTTGGGCCATATTTCTTTGTCTTGGTGCACCTGTTACGTTGTAAGAGACAGAGACTTAAGCATTCGCCAGGGCGAGGTTGTGGCACTGTATGTGGGGGAGAGATCAGAGAGGGAACAATGCTGCTTGCTAACTTACTTGACTCTTGCACCACTTTCTGTAACTTCCCTCACTTCCCACAAGTGGATTGTGCCCTTTCAGGTGCTAATTTGCAGGTGGGTGGGCTGTGTGTGTTCTAGGATCCTGTGGGCCTCTCCAATGGACTGTCCTGTGAGACTGAGAGTTTCTTCATGGCCATAACCCCTATAGATTTTTACAACCAGAGGTTTAGAGGCTTTAGTTTCCCACACTGGAACTCTGGGTTATGTGGTCTGTCTCGCTCCCCAGTTGTTCCTCCCAGCTTATCTGCATGTTAATGTAGGATATTCCAGTAAGCCAGCCACCACCTCACCCACCCCAGACCTCCATCCGCCACTTTGGCATGTGCTCTTTCCACCTCGGCCACCTCTTCTCCACCCCTCCTATCAGTCTGGATGAATGTCTTTTCTTTAACTCTTTGGTTGTCAGCGTTCCATGCAGTTTAATTCTTTGGTGGTTCTGGTTGTTTATTGTTTTTAAATTGGTTGTGCTTTTGGTTGTGCAAGGAAGCAAAACATATCTACCTAAGCCTCCATCTTGGTTGGAACTCCTGTTTATTGATTTTAGAGACAGAGGGAAAAAGAAACATTGATATGGAAGAGAAACATCACTCAGTTGCCTCCTGTATGTGCCCTCACCACAGATAGAACCCACAACCTGGGTATGTGCCATGACTGGGGATGGAACACACAACCTTTTGTATGTGGGATTGGGATGTAACTCCAACCAAGCCACTGTCCAGGGCCACCCTGCTTGTTTTTTTCATCATGAGTTCCTACAAGTGCAATTATTGTGTCAAAGACAGAGGGAGAGAAGCCAAAGCCGAGGGAGTAGCTGAGCCTCATGAAGGGAGAAGCACTGGGCAGGTACCTGTCTGCTCCTGCTACTGCAGGCTGAGGTGACCACTTCCTTAGGGCCGCACGGGCTCTGGACAAGCTTTTGCTGGTGAGTCCCACTCTGATGTTCAGTGGCCTGCTTGTGCTACAGGCTGTCTTCCCACTAAGGTTTGATTCAAACTTCCCTTAGTGTATACATATTAATGAAGCCATGTACATGTGCTTCTTTAGAAATAGTGGACTTTAGTGTCCAACATGATGTATTGCAGGAATTTGACACAGTGGTTGGTGTGATGAGAATTTAAATGACTGTACTCATCAGTTGTGCCCATGACATTTGTGGGGCCTCAAGCAAAAGCACAAATAGAGGCTCGCATACCATAGGTCTAAATACTTAAACGTTACTCATCAAACTGTTAAACAAAATATGTTCTTATGCTCTTGTTTTTGCAAATATACCTTCATAGTGACCTGAAGGCTAGGCTCAAATTTAAGATTTCTGAGCACTTTGAGGTTAATGACATGCATACATATCAGTACTGATAAGCCTGCTCTGGGCCCTTGTCCTATACCCTCTCCTTTTCCCCACAATGTACGAGAGGCCTCCGAGTTCCAGCCACACTCCACCAGCTGCCTCTCTTTGCCCCTTGGACCTGGGGTTGTGATCCACCCCAGTGGAATAGACCCTGGGGGCTAGATCCATGTAGGCCCTGAATGTAGGAACAGGCAGCGTGGGAAGGAAATTCGGGCTCCCAATTACCTAGAACATGGTCTGGAAAAAGAGACATAGGCTTCAGGTAGGCACATCTTCACCTCAGTGGGTGGGGGCTACCCTTGGGCCCTGTAAAGCCTGGGGCCAGGGTGGGGACCCCTCTTGCCTGGGTCTAAGGTGTGCACCTAATAGCTGGTTTATTAGCTGTACTATGATCCAGGTTCTGTCCTCCATGCTTTCATGCCTTGTTATTTCTAAATCTCAGGTGTTCAAGGTGCCTGCTCAACCCACAGGTAGTAATGGCCCAACCAAGATTCCACCTTGCATTCAGACTCTAGAGTCTACACTATTAACTGCAGTGCTCTACTACTTCTCATGAAAAGATCAGAAGCTCTAGATTAGATTACCCTGAAAACCACTTCCTTCCCAGTGATGACATTCAGCTGTGTAAGCAGGGCAGCTCCCAGTCTGGCCCACTCTGTAATGAGGATACTCCAGAGGTCACTAAGGTGCTAAGTCTAGTGTCCCACAACTCCATGATTTCACACCAGCTCACTCACTTCAGACACTCCCTAGAGATAAGTTCTGTCACTAAGTATTCTGAATCTGGACTTGGTTGATCATTTACGTACACAGGTTATAGTTTCTCCATCTGAGTTTTCTCAGGGTTATCTTCCTGAGGGAGTAGAAATGTTGAAATAGCTCTTCACAGATGGACTTCTCTCTTGTCATCATGGAAATTATGTGGTTCTCTCCTGCTCCTGGCAAATCACAGTGTAGCATAAATACATTCCCTTGGAAATGCTCCTAATTCTTGATTTTTTCAAAATAAAAGTATTTTATCAAAGCAACCAACCGCAGAAGCCTTTTTTCCCGAGTTTCAACATCTTGGCTGTGTGGACAAGGTTTTAGCCTGCTGTGCAGTCCCATTCCTGCAGCGCTGGGCATAAAAGCGATTCCTGGTCATTAATCAGTCTTTCACCTCCTCTCTATGCAGGCCAGTTTGAGATCTTTGATCAAGAATCTTGGGAAAAAGGGAACCCCTGTGTCCCACTGTCCCTCAGCAGTGGTCTCAATAGTCCCCTAACTGTGCCTTCAGCCTGCGAACGCACATGGAATGAATGTTTTCCCTAAATTAAATTTATAAAACATTTTGTATCTCCCTTATTACTCCCCTCGGACAAAGGCTTACAAAGAGTAATTGATGTAGAATTTTGGTCAGTCAGATAAGCCCCTGGCACAGTTCCAAAAAGTACAACAGCAGAGGGGAGTTCTGAATAATTGTCCAAGTAGGAATAATTCAATGTGCATATGTTTTTTTCATGGGCTCTGGCAGGATGGTTCTGTGTTTTACTGTTCTCACTTATCCAGTGGGGAAAGAATTTGTTTCATTTTTTTTGCATGTTAACATCTTCAGGCCTTGCAACTACCCTCTAGATCTATTCAGAGATTTGCGAGGTGGGAGGGGTTGTGTGTTCCTCCTACATGAATATTTTGTGTTTGTGTTCATTGAGTTACAGATGCATTTGGTCGTTTTCTAAGTCTGTCTCAATATTTTTTTCTCTCTAGAATACCATTCAGTAACAATTTAGAGCCCTTCACCAGCATGCCTTTGGGAGAATGATCCCAAGTCCTGAGTTCTGACCCTGACTATGCTCCTTCCTAACTTAGAGATCCAGCTTTGTGTGGTTGGTTCCTTAATGGTCGGTATGGGACAGAAGTACCTGCCTTGACTACCTGAAGAGTTGGGAAGGCATCTAACTCGGAATTATTTCAGCAGACATGAGTGGATTAACAGTGGAGATAGGAAGGTGAACAAGACATGGTTCTTGCTCTCAGTGAAAAATCAACAAGTAAATGGTTGACTATGGTATGCTATGTGGGTAAAAGAAAGTTAAAATTTTCACAGTGGTCTGTAGGAAAAGTTATTTTGTTTAACATTTGCAGAGTGACTGTAGAGGGAGGTAGCTCCAGTCTGGGAATCTCAGAGGCTGGATCAGTTTAGAGTATCAGTCACTGTGGAAAACATTTGCAGGAGGCACCGAGTACCAGCTCGCAGCTCATCTAATGGCAGCTTCTGGAATTGGAGACAAGGTGCTTGGGAAGAAATGGCTTCTAGAAACTGATCTTGTCAAAACAAACCCAGTCTGTCAGTTTTCCCCAAATGTTTTCCACACTTTTTCTGGGGATGTAAATAAGTGCAGTAAAAAAATAGAAAAAGATTGTGGGCTTAAATAAGTTTGGGGTATGTTATATACTACATGCCCCTTGAAAATTCGTAATATGTGTTAGCAGATAAAAGACTCCAAAAATGAAAAAGTTCTGTGTTAAGTAAATCTGTTTAATTTTGTTTAATTCTGTTTAGTTTAAATTTGTGCATGGAAGACATTTTAGGGTCCCACCTTATACTACATGGTTGACAAGTAGTCTTCAAGGCATCCATTTGGGAAACACTGACTGGTAGGGGTTATGACAGACATCGTGGGTGATTGTGAGAGGAACCAGATGAAAGACTGTAGATACCGTAGTACACACTTATTTCTAGTGGTAGAAAAGAAAAACAACCCCAAACCCATGATCTACAGACGGCAGATAAGTACATGAAAACAAACGTATGTGCTCATTGTATTATGGACGCAAATGTGCTAATCCATTCAGCATTTCACTTTACATTTCTTCTTAACTCATTTAAATATTTCTTATTTAAACCTAATATTTTACTGTAAGTTTAGATTTGAATTTCATCTCCGTTACTTTTACAAATTTACATGAGTCGTGTCAGGGGTTCCCAACCCTGGGGCTGTGAGCAGAGCTCACCTGAGCCCTACCCCACCTCCTGTCGGCTGAGCAGCAAACTCACCTGAGCTTCTCCTCCTGTGTCATCATCGGTCCCCCGCCTCTTGACCGTCTTCCACAAAGTGGGTCCCTGATGCCAAAAACGCTGGGGACCACTGAGACATTCCTAAAGTCTTAATGTCGTGAGGGTAAGGGGAAAAAAATTGCAAAATCATTGCATTATGCTTGTCACACAGTAGGTCCTTTGTAAATAGTTCCTTTCATCTGCCTTACAAACTGTTATTAAATATGCCTGTGGCATCTTTATATGAAGTCTTTTGGATTTTGAAATAAAGTCACTACTAATTGCCCAAGACTACTGTAGATGGTGGGGGAGGGGGTGGGGGGGAGATTTTCTTTCATGCTTATTCATCTTGTACAGTCAAAAAAGAAAAACCTAAAATAGGTTTTTTGACTTCTGGTGCCACTTCCCTCTTAACCCCAGGACAGGAGACTGTGGGTGTGAAGCTGAAGTGTCATTGTTGTCATTGTGGCTGTGGCTGGCCCTGGAGCCTGAGGATAGTCCCTTCTTTGGCAGTGGGTGGCCAGGACTGATGTCATCCATGAAGCTCACTTCCTTTGTCCAGTTTTCCTTTTTACATGTGTGCTTAAATAACGCCAAGAGGAACATTTTTGCCCAAAACCCAGAGGAAGCAGTATGTATTTTTGCAAATGTGATGTCTTAAGACCTGAGAGTCTCCTTCTCATGTAATCTTCATTTTGAGGAAGTTGGGATTCTCTATCCATCTGTCTGCAACGTCCAACATCAACATTTCCTGTACACCTGCTGTGTACCAGGTATAAGGTCCCTACCCTCATGGACCTCAGTGTCTAGACAGGAATGATCCTAGCATCTAAGTCACTCAATGGAAGGTCTTCCATATACATATAACAATTTGCATATGACTATCAGGGACACTTTCCTAAGTCACCAGCAGTCTGGCATAAGGCAGGACTAAATTATAGCTGTCATTTGAAAGCTTCAGGATCCACTTTCAAGAAAAATGAATGTTGGTTGACTGCCTGTTAACCATTAGTAGACACTTAGCCTTTTTGTCTTTACCCACCATGCAAAATCCTGGGTTTGAGATCCTCTGTTGCCTAAGAAGTCATCTTGCTGTGGGCCTGAGAACCAAAGGGTCACAGGTTCAATTCCCAGTCAGGGCACATGGCTGGGTTTTGGGCCAGGTCCCCAGTAGGGGACATGTGAGAGGCAATCACACATTGATGTTTCTCTCCCTCTCTCCCTCCCTTCCTCTCTCCCTAAAAATAAATAAATAAATAAATAAATAAAAATCTTTAAAAAAAAACAAAAACAGAAGAAGTCATCTTGCTTCCAAACACAGGGGAAATTGTTGGCTCAGACTTGATATGTACTGTCTGACAAGAGGAGTTAGGCGCTAATATAATTGTCTTTGTTTTACAGGGTCAAAGCCTTTATGGATGCATTTGGTACAAAACAGTGAAAGGACCAAAGCTTTTGGTCAATGCCTGTGGAAAAACCCATGACTAGGGCATACCTTTCTTCTGAAATTTCCCTGGTTAGGATGTAGGAAGTATAGTCCTTCCGAAAACCAGAAAAAGAAGGAAGCACGTGGAGATGACAAAGGATGGTCGGCATAGTTAAATGTCAGGCATTATGTAGGTAGTTCATAAGATTATCTCATTTACTCCCCCCAGCAATTCTATAAAGTTCGGTAGTGTGTATTTCCCAAATAGAGAGCCGGAGGCTCAGAAAGGTTATGTAATTGACCAAGATTTTAATGAAGGCAGATCTGCCTTCCAGCCTGTTGCCTTTCAGCCGTGGTATGTAGAATTCTGTTCAGATAACATCTGATGAATTAGGCAATTAAACAATGATATCCCAATCTGTAACTTTTCTAAAAGTTAAAACTCTACCTTTTAGTAGCAGCGATCATTTGTCTTTGGCCCTTGGGGCAATGGATTGAGAAGCCTTGGGGATAAGGGGACTATATGATAGTGGAAAAAATACAATAAAAAAATTAACTTAAAAAAATAAAAAATTAAAATTTTTTTTTTTTAAAAAAGAAGCCTTCGGAGGGAGGGGTCTACCATTTACCAACAGGGTAGCCTTGGGTGAACCACTCCCAATCGTCGTTAGACATCAGTCTCCTCGGCCCCCAAATGGGAATAATAGTAACAACGAAGAGCGCTCAAAAAGAGTAAAGGTTTAGATTGTACAGGTATTTGAATCCAGGGTCTGCCACAGATAAGCTGTGTGACCTTGGGGAAGTTAGTTAAATTCTTTAAGTTTCAATGTCCTCATCTGAAAAATAGGAATAACAATAGTACCTTCCTCAGAATATCGTGGCAAGGATTAAATTAATGAAAGGCTATAGGCAGGTAAATATTTGGCACAATGATTAGAAGTTTGTAAGAACTTAATAAAAGTTAGCTACTGTTATTATCCACACTGACTAATTTACAAGACTGTTGTTACTCTTGAAACTTAAAGCAATAATATCTATGGGACGTGTTTTGTAAATTGTAAAGTTCGCTTTGTTGTGTTACTTATCCTTAGTGATGGTAATTGTCGTGGTTGGAGTACTGTTTACTATTAATGCTCTCCTTTGCAGTTTCGTGCTAAGAAAGGCCAAATGAGTCAGCTACTTTTTACCGTGGAGCACAGAGATTTGAACAAAATATCCCTGGATATCAGGAGCAAAATTTACTCCAAATTCACTCAAAGTAGCCACCACAGGTGAAATAAACATTTAAAGAAGAAAACATCAGATTGTGCTCTCAACACAGTGATCTCCCCCAGCCAGTGCTGGTACCACCCAGCATTTATTCCTAGGCCAAGTGTTCATTCTAATCATTTCAGCTGGAGAAGTGTAGCAAAGACTCAGCCCGAACATCAGAAAGGGAGCAGCCGGAGTCGTGGTATGTGTGTGAGACACCACTGAAGCTCACTGCTGTCCCCACGGGAACGATGGTGTGCCCAGCTCTTCCAAAGCAGATGAAATGCTCCACAAGGAAATGAGGAGAGCTGATAAAACAGGCCAGTCCCTTTCCAGACCAGGTTTGTCCAGTTGTGGCCCATGTGCTGACACTTCCTTCTCCCCTCCCCATGGCAGACATCACTAACCGCTGACATCATTCTTTCCTGCTGAGCATTCTTTCCTGAAGACAGAACTTCAGAATCCTTCCCAACAAAGCACACCAGGAAAATGTTGCTGAAAGTTTGGCATTTTCGTGAAAGGTGAAATCCAATAGTAATCCCAAATTATAGTGCCAGCCTAGTAGCCATCCAACATTTCTAAGGATGGTGGCAACAGCAGACTTTGCTGATTGCCCACCTAACAGCCATGCCCCTGTTTTTCCTCTGTCTTGGTAGTCTACATTGCAGTATGGAGGCCAAAAATGTCAGGAAATCACTTTCCCAGGCTCCTCTGCAGTAAGGACATGGGCATATGTCCCGGTCGTGGCCAATGGAATATGAGGGGATGCTTCCTGTATAACTTCTCATGAAAGATTTTCTCCCCAGTAAAAAGAGATATGCAGAGAGAACACCGCTTCTTATACCTGGGACTTGCTTGCGTGAAGATGTGGTGTCTAGGATTGTGGCCATCAGCTCGTAACCCCAAGGGGCCAAGCCTAAAAATGGAAACCAGTGCTCTGTGGATGCTGGTGATGGAGAAGAAAGATGGAAAGCACCTGGGGCATTAATAGCCTTCTTTGGGCTGCATTTACCAAATTTGGAACCACTTAGTTATGGACTCCTCATGATATGAGAAAATAAGTCCTTCTAATTGAAACCACCTTTAGTTGAAATACTATTACTGTAGTCAAAAGTATTCTTCCTGATCTCACATAATCAGTACAAAAGCTGATGGTGCGAATCGCTCACTCTCCCAGCTTCCTGCACGGTTCAGAATGGGCCTGTCAGCTAGGCCCCACTGATCCCAGGCACCCAAGGCAACCCTTGAGTCAGAAGCCAGTGGTGTGGAGAAACAGAGAGGGTGCAGAATCCATGCTAGTGAGGGAGGCAGCAGCATCTAGGGCCTCTGCTGCAGCCAGAGTGGCAATAGTTGAACTGGGTGGGGACAGGGGGTGCCTGGCTGCATTGCTTCTAAGCCTGGTTCTCCGTCCTTCCAAGAGATTTTGAGCTCGTCAATAACTTTTTAATCAATTCCCATTTTGCTTAAAATGGCAAAATTGGTTTCTGTTGCTTATAACTGGCTGATACAATAACCCACATTCATTGTTGGCAAGCTGCCATTCGCCATCTATGAGATATAAACAGATACATCTCTAAATCCTACTGTGTAAAAAATCAAAACATTTTTTCCTTTGTGTATTTAAATTCCCATGGTGAGGGAGGTATAAAGTTCAATTACATCATTAAAATAATATTCCAAAAACACTCATGAAGTAATTTTTACTTCCTGGAAGGAAACAAGAGCTTAGCTCTTGTGTCCTTTGTGGTTGCTCAGAACGTCCACAATGACCCACTTACCATAGCGAGAGCTTCCTTTCCGAAGCACAGGGGAGAGGCAGCCAGCTCAGAACACTTCCCTGCTCCCTCAGACACCGGTTCCATCATCAGCTGCATGTGCTGTCCTTCTTTTACACAAACCTTATGCTGCGGAGGCTCCTGAGACTTTGGTGTGGGGCGAACTGAGTAGGTTTGGGTGACAGCTATTTTTCTCCTGACACAATTTCAAGTTCTGTGACAGATGAGGCTCTAAGTAAAGCCTCGCCCTTTTCTGGTTCTTATGCTACTTGGACCTTGATATTAGACCAGATGCCTGACGCTGGTCCTTTAACTTTTTAGCGGTCTCTAGGCTGAAGCTACTGCCACAGGCTCACTTACCTCAAATCTTAGTTTTCCGCTACTCTCCTCATCTCCAACTTCTTCTTCTTCGGTTAATCAATAATAATGAAAATAACAATAGCCAATTTTTATTAAGTACATACGATTGCCCTTGCTGCGTGCTAAATGCTTTGTATACATGATTTAATTGAATCCTCTTATCTCCTCTGCGAAATATTTTTACAGATGAGAAAACTGAGATGCAGGGCAGTTAAGATCACTTTGATTAGTTATCTTTTCATAAGTCCATGCTTTATCTCCCAGATAGACTCCTTGAAGGCAGAAACCAAGGAATATTGATCTTTCTAAAATGCACAGTGTTAGAAATAATGCATTGGGTTGGTCAGTGGCTCTGTCTTTTAATACATCCCGTGTAGGAGGATGAGAGACACTGACTTTACAAGGGAGTTAGTGCTGCGCTGCAAAGGGTTAAGCAGTGGGCCCTTTTCGGGGCAAAGACCTGATTTGTACTGTACCTGTATCCACTGTACAGATGCTCCCACCGCCCTCATTTCAAGCCCCATTGTGAAGGCACCGCACAGAGAGTACACAGTCGCCCTCCTGAGCCGGTCGGTGGAGGCTGGCTCCGCGGGGCTGCTTAGGGTTCTAGCCCCAAATTTTCTTTGACTGTTTGTGTGGTATTTTGGTTCTGTGATCTTCTTGTAGTTTCTCAAAGGCACAATGCGTTGGAGGAGTTTGCTAAGGGGACTGTAGATAATTTACCTAAATCTTATTCTGACACAGAAGTTCATTCTGGTCGTGGCTGTACCCACTCAGCATAGAACACCCCGCTCTTGAAGTTATGTTTAGGCAGACGGAAGTAATGTGACCCATGGCAACCCTTGTTCATAAAAACAAACAGTTGAAGCAAAGCCTTTTTGCTATGACTTAGAGTAGCAAGGTGAGGAATTCCTTCCAAGAATGACTAACACTAAACATAGACAAATCATGTCTGACCAAACACAAACTTTAAACTTTAATGATAAGATATTCTTTCTGCCAGCTAGCAGATCTTTTCATCATTCATTTATGTCTGAGATGCTCTTGTTTAAATTAAAAAACAACAAAAAACAGAACACCTCTTGTTTTGGCCCCGATTAAACTTTCCACCAAGAGCAATGTGTTTTAAGATGTTTATAATGAGAGCTGCTGGAGCCTATGTTTCTGAAACAAGTGTACATAGAGCAATAAATAAGCAAGTAGATTGTGTTGTTAGAAGGGTAATGAATTTTCTAATTTTTAGTAAATCTAAAAATAGCTCCAAATCTTTTATCTTAAGTTAATGAAATCGAAAATAATGTTCGCAGCTCAGTGATAGCATGACATCATAGCTATGCGTGCTTGGGCTAGGGAACGCATTCATTCTTTCAACAAGCTTTTATTGAATATTTCTTAGGTGCCAGACACTCTGTAAGGACCTGCGGATATAAAGAAAAATACGCTCAGGCCACTGACTTCAGGATGAAGTAGTTGAAGGATGTTTGGCCAGAGCCAGCCCACAGCCTGGGGGCTTGTGGGAACATGGCCACAGTGACTCACTGACACATTGTCTATGGCTGCGTTTACCATGGCAGCATTGAGTAGTTCGAACTGAGACTGTTTGTCCACAAAGCCTGAAATATTTAATTTGGCCCTTTTCACAAAGAGTTTGCCAACCCCGGTCTAGGAAAAGATAATGCAGGCTTAGGTTAAGGTGCTGACAATGGGAATAAAGACTCGGAGACAGGACCTGATGAAATTAGGAGACGGGGTCTGTGGAGCAGGATACAGGCAGAGCAGGGAGTGAGACCAAGGATAACACCCAAGTGATTGCTGGAGCCTGCAGGGAGGGACCCCTGCTTCCAAGCCATCTCTTTCCCACACCCTGTAAGCCTTGAGTACATGCCATGTCTAGAATTTCCTGGTGCCCAGTAGGACAAACTATTTATATATTTTTCAAAAACACCCCTATGTTAATATGAATAACTTTTTGTTCTGGAGAGCTTGGGAAAGTATGTCTAAAATAAACACCTCTTTTTTGAGTTAATAGTTTATTGGAATATTGTTACCTACTTTCTCTAATGTTGCCATAGGAATCAAAAGGAGGCCAGCCATTTATATAAAATATACCATTATTGAATTTGGCAAGTTAAAATCTAAAAAGGGTTTTTCATAATCATTATAATGACTATACTAATCCAAAATAAAGCACTATCAGATAATTTACAGTTTAACAGATAAAAATTTGACAAAGTAGCAGCTAAGTGACAGTAAATCTTTGCTTCATTTCTTTACCTTAATTAGATAATTAATGATAGGCTCAAGGCAGGTCAGTATGTCTTCTACGGGGAAAGATGATCTTGAGGAAGTGTTCACTGTCAGCCTCCCCAACCCCCACAACTCCCACATTTCAGTAGAATATGCAAAGATCCTAGATCTTACAAACATCACGATGCCACATTAAGTCCATCAGTGCAAACTAGCGTTATCAATGAGCATTCAACTCAACAAACATTATTGGGCTCTCCTGGGTGTGAGGGCTGGCTGAGCCCTGCTCTGGGGTGGACAGAAAGACCAGTTTGCCCTAAACGAGCTCTCTATCCAGTATGGAAAATCAGCGGTTCAGTGTGTATCCGAATAAGCCAAATGTGATCTATTCTAGTGTCCCGTCTTCCCATCACACCTTCCCAATTCTTCTGTGAATAGCATGACCCTCCTCCTGTCCCCGCCACACCATGTGGCTTGAGTAGAAGCTGCCAAACAAAGATCGCCTTAGCTCTGGCCCAGGCCCAACCCGAGTGTCCCCTGCTCCCAGCCACAGTGAGGGGTGCCAGGGTCCTTCCTGGGACTGGCTAAGCTGTTGCCGGGAGGGCAAAGCCCTTCCTCCCTGTGTGTGAAGCTGTAGACTGGAGTCGAAGCCCAGCCACGGTGTGCTCTTTCTGTGATGGAGTTAGGGACACTAAGGCTGATGACCCTCAGAGAGAAGCCAGGAGAACTATGACCTCAGTCAAACCTCTGTTTTCTGGCATCCCTGCCCTTCCCACAGCTTGACTATAGTTGGGCTGAGACCAGTAAATTGCCCATTTTTTGCATAGGTTAGTCTGAGCTGGGTTTCTGGGGCACCAGGGAAAAGTCCAACTAGTAAAGGACTTCCACCTGAGGCCTGAAAAAGAAAGAATAGGGCTTCTCTAGGCAGGGATGAGGGACGCGTCCACCCAGCAGCAGGCAGGGCGCACCATACAGCACACACGCCCTGACTGGGAGACAGGCCAGGTCCGCTATGACTGGGTGTGTGCCTTGGGAGGCTGGAGAGGATGAGGAAAAAGAGAAACAACTAAAAGGCAGGGTGGGCTGAAATATTTGTGATGAGTTTTGAATGCAGGTGAGGAGTTCCTAAAATTCGGGGTCAGGAGTGCTATTCTTCCAGCCTGACCCTGGGTAGAAGTTACCCTCAAGCACATGGCAATCTGTAAGGAAGCACTAGGAGAGCTGAATGCCAGGTTTGGCTGGTTCTTCTCTCTCATCACGGGCCTCTCATTTCTTGGTTTCTCTGTAATTAGGGCTTGCTTACCTATGCTGACTATCAGTGTCAGCTGATAGTCAATGATGAACTACTGGGGAGGAATAAGCCATTTAACATGCACTCTGTTCTAAAATACAGTATTTTGGTTGCATTGTAATTTGCCTGTGGCTCCTGCTAATGGTTATATATATATATATATATATATATAGAGAGAGAGAGAGAGAGAGAGAGAGAGAGGGGGGGGGGTCTTGCCCTTGGAATACAAATGCTAAACTTGAAAAGTGCAGTTATGTGTGCTATTCACAAATACAGCCCATCACTAAATATGAAGACATCTCATGTTTCTTGCAGGAGTTGATTGCCTTTGTTGGAGCAGATCTTAGTAAAAAGCAATACATGTTGTGAAAAGAGCATCTAAAAGCCTCAGAGTCCTACAAATTACTTCAATAACAAATATAAATGGGGAGCAAACACAGGACTTCTCTATACTATTTTTGCAACTTTCTGAGAGCCTGTAATCATTTCAAAATAAATGTTTTTAAAATGGGGCTGAGTCTGTGGTTAAACACATTTGGGAAATGCTGGGCACTGTATCCTTCTGTAGGAGATTGACAGAGAACATACATAATTTCCCAAAGTTCCTAGAAGTCCTGCAGCAAAATAACAATTCATTGGAGGCAGAGAGGACTGGGTTGGGTGGGGGGTGCAATTTAGGATTCACTTTCATATGTAAAAGCTACACGTGACATAGGTTGAATTGTTTGTTTTCTTAAGGGAATCCAGACCAAAAACAGAGTTTGGAGAGGCCATGGACACGGATTAGAATTTGCACAGGGCTCTTGGCCACCTCTTCCAAGAGGTATGTTTTGAGACAGCCTGTCCTTCCAGGAAAAGACCATCTGCAGACTTGGAAACCTAGCCCCTTGGACATCTTACCCATCACAAACATGCCACCTGTGAGGCCCGAACACACGATGGTCTGCTGTCTCCTGGGAGGACACAGAGGCGGGAGTTAGCCTGGCACATGCGTAGGAGAATGAGGAGGTCAGGTGACCAGAGCAGAGAGGGCAACACTCTGTAAAAGTAGTGGGTACACAAATCGGGGGGACGAACAATGTGAATATGCTATAGATAATGAGGCATTATGGGGGAATAAGATAACTCTTAGCTTTAAGAAGCCTAATAGCTACTTGATTGGAAATATTGAGATAGATTAAACCAGGACAAAGAAGAATATTTGGGCCACAAAATACCATGAGGCTTAAAAGCAGAGAAATCATTGTTGTTTGGGGACAATACTATCATGAAAGGCTCTTTTGAGGAAATACATTAAGATTAATGCATTTTGAAGAATGAGTAGAATTTCAAAAGAAGTGTCCATTATTGTATCAGGTAAGTGTGCTGCCAGTTGCAAGGAATGGAAAACCCGAGCCACGGCAGGGTAAGCATTAGAGTCATTTCATTATCTCATATGATGTATGAAGGCCAATGCATGAATCTCAAAACCATGCTAAGAGAAAAAAGCTACACCTCAAAGACTATATTCTGTATAACTCCAGTTCTGTGACATTCTAGTAAAGGTAAAAGTATAGCAACAGAAAACAGCAGGGTTGCCAGGGGCTGGGGTAGGGAGAGGACTGACTATAAAGGTACAAGGCAACATTCTGGGGGGATGGAAAGGTTCTGTCTCTTCATTGTGGAGATGGACACACTACTGTCCACATCTGTCAAAACTCAGACTTGCACACTTAAAATGGGTTAAATTTTTGTGCATACCTTAATAACCCTGATTAATTTTAGTAAATTTAATTTTATTTATTTATTTTATCCTCACCCGAGGACAATTTTTCATTGATTTGAGAGAGAGAGAGAGAGAGAGAGAGAGAAACATCAATGTGAGAGAGAAACGTTGATTTGTTGCCACACAGCCCAAAACCTAGGTATGTACTCCGACTGGGAATCGAACCGACAACCTTTCCATGTATGGAACAATGCTCCAACCAACCTAGCCACACAGGCCAGGGCTGATTAATTTTATTTTTAATGACAAAAGAATATATATTCATTGTAGAAAACTTGTGAAAACAAGAAATTCTAAAGAAGAACCTTAGAATCATGCATAGGATTGAGGCATATTTTTTTTTTTTAGTATTCATTTTAATAGAATTCGGATTACACTTTTAACATTTTATAATCTCTTTCTAAAACTTTACTTTTAATACCTTAGGAATATTTTGTCATATGGATGCATCAAAAGTTACTTCACAGTCCCCATTTGGGGGAATCCCAGCTTCCACTCTTCTCTGCTGTGTCAGTGCCCTTACGGAGACTCATAATGTCCCCTAAGCGGGGTATTTGGAGAAAGGACAACATTCTTAGCACTCTTGACACACCTAGTGGCATATTCTTTTTGTTCTCCTCATGGACGACAGATCATCACTCTTGGAAGGTAGACTTTGTTTTTGAGCAGTTGAAGTGCACGTGGGGCCATGTCTCAGGAACAAGGGGAGGAACAAGCTGCAGAACGCTATGTGAGTAATATGATCATGCTTCTTCAAAATTCCAGAAACTGCTTCTCAAGGCAATTTCAGAAGGAGGGGCTCCAGAGTCACTCTGACCAATCGACAGATGAAGTGCACAGCCTCACAAGACAACCCCTTTGAAGAACGGTTCTCCTGTAGATAGAAACGTTCCACACATTTGCCTCTTTGCTACTATGTCAGTGTTATAGGGTCATGCTTACATCTTGGATACATGTGTACTTGTATGTTTGTATAAGATTGATTTCTTCATATGTACTTGGGTTATTTACTTATTTACACAACTACTCTATACATTGCCATGGTGGAAAAGGGGTGGCAGAACTTTCTGGACTCACTGCCACACTCTCATTACGACTTAGTTCGAGGGCATGGAGCCCACGCTTGCAAGAACTGCTCATTTTGGCTGTGAGTCACTGGGCCTCGCCAGGCTTGTCCATCACCACCTGGGATGAATAACTGGGAGTTGTACACTTCTGAGTGTCAGCCCTCAGGTGGGCTGTTTCAGCGCAGGCTTGCTTTCTCCCAGATGCGTGCATGCGTTTGTGAGGACACCAGTTGTGTTGGATTAGGGGTTCACCCTACAGCAGTATGACCTCATCTCAATTACATCCTCAAAGACCCCATTTCCAAGTAAGTTCACACCCGCAGGTACCTGCATTAAGACTCAACCTGTGTTTTGGGGAGACACAATTCAACTCAAAATGACTTCGCTTTCCTTGTCCATGTTAAGCCAACTTTTTACATTTTCTCTTCATAATCAAAACCTTTATCATAAACACACGTCAAGTATCAACCTCCTGACTGAGTATGTAAATCATTGGTTCTCAGCTGGGGGCAGTTTCCCCCCTTGGGGGCAGTTAGCAATATCTGGAGACATTTTTGGTCGTCACAACCGAGGAGGGTGCTGTAGGCGTACCGTGGGGCTGAGGCCTGGGACGCGCCTGAACATTTCACAGTGCACAGGACAGCCCGCAAAGCAAAGGCGCGTGTCGTCTAAAATGTCAGTATTTCCAAAGTTGAAAAACTCTGATCTAAATCAAAAATCTTAGGACTTTAACATGTCTTTTATCGGGACAAAACTCAACCCATAATAGATCTCCCACATAATTTAATGTGGCCCTATGCCAAGTCAGACACCCGAGTCCTTATCGTGATGATGAACGGTTGCTCAAAGGCAAGTCAGCCTGACTTTGGGAAATGGTTGAGAACTAGACATAACAGGAAATGAGAAACATCTATTTTATTTTGTCAATATTCATCACTGATTTCTATTAATACCTGCAGCAAACAAAGCCTAACAGTGCTGGGAGCAGAGGCAAAGGAAAGGTAAAATACCAAATTGTATAATTTTGGAAAATGTCATTTCATTTGAAAAATGCCTAGATCCATGGAACTAGGAGTGACGTCTGTCTGTTCACGTCATTCCCAATTCCATGGAGTGGTGCCTGGTACACAGGAGGTGCGAACACGTACTTGTTGGGTGAAACAAACAGTGTCGCAGGGAGGAGTTTTGAGAAAAGCCCTTACCTCAGAGGCTTCACCCTTTATTATTCAAAACACTTTGAAATGACTCCAACTCCATTTCTGAAATGTGAAAATAGTGTTTCTGAGTAGGAATTGCTATATAGAGTAGAAATGTGTGTGTGTGTGTGTGTGTGTGTGTAAAAATGTAAAGTATTAGTCAGAACACATGTAAATATGCAGAAATAATTTATAAAATGCTCATTTTGTAAACCACCAAAGATAACAACAGTAAAGAGGACATTGACTGAAAGTGTGAAGCCTAGGCTGATGGCTAAGACAGTGCCCAGAGGGAAATCACTGTGCAACAGAAACAGCATTCTGTGAAGACAGGACCTATGGTGCAGAAAAGGGGGTTCAGGAGGCTCCACAAATGCACGGGTTGGCTCCCGCCTGACAGAGCGACTGACTGCAGACCTAGTGGTCATGCTCCCAGCAGCCCCTTCTGTCTTCTAGCCACCCTGTGGCAACGGAGCCCTCCCCACACTCTGTGCCCCCCTTCCGGTTCTGGGAGGCAAGACCCTCTGCTGGCAGAGCTCCCACTCCCCACGCTTCCACACCGAGCCCTTGGCCTGCACCAGGGAAACCAGCTCACACCACCTCTTCTTTCCTGCACTGGAAGGAGAAAGTAAAGGCAGCAATCAAGAGACTCAGAGAGAGAACTGGAAGGTTTTGTCTGCCTTTGTGCTCAGTAATTCATAGTTGGCCTTGGGTAAGTCTGTCTGCCATAAAGTCCAAACACACATAGATAAAGGACTTTCCCACTGCTGTGTTGTACAAGAACTTTAACCTCAGGGAAGATAGGACCTCCCTGGGCAAAGTATGCAGGAGACGGTTCTTGCCTTTGGAGTCCCCTGTCAGGTGCCCCCCTTGCTACAGGATGCACCCTGGGCTCATACCTGGCAATACTGGCCGTCATTGCCCAGTTCCCTTCTGTCGCGGAGTATCCACCCAAAGGCTAACCTCCCCTGGAAGTTCAGGTGGACTCGCCCTGAGGACATGGCTGACACATGGCCCCACTTCAATCTCCTGTCTCCTCACCTGCAGCCTCCTCCCCAGTTGCTGTCCTAGGACCCCCGACCAGGAGTTCCAGCCCTCAGTCCTCACTCTCCAAGGGAACCCCTACCATATAGGGACTTCTGAGCCCCTCCTGAGACTCAGTAGGGCTCCAAGGACATAGGAGCTGAAGTATATTATAGTTTTACTGCAAATAATAATAAGAAGAAATGTAACCCTAATTATTCACCTGTCACTGTTCTAAGCCCTATCCATGTATAAATCCCCATAATCCTCCCAATAACCCTATGAGACAGGTACATTCCCATTTTACAGAGAAGGAAACTGAAGCAGACATCGACTAATGCCCTATGTGACACAGCTAGTAAGGCACAGATAGATTAAATACGTTTTTACAGATTTGTTTGAAGAGCCAATCCTCCTGTAATAATACTGTTTCTACAGAGAAGTTCTTTTTCAGTTCCAAACAATTACTTCCTAACAAACCTTTAAACCTAATCAACCTCAGGACGGCACACTGCTGTTTTAAGAGTGGCACCACACGCTCTGCTGACTCTTAGGGAAGAAAGGCCTTCCCCTGCTCCGCGGATCCTGCCTCGCTAGCGCCGCTGCCTCTCTGGCCTCTTCTCTTCTCGCCCCCCCCCCCCCCCCCCCCCCCCCCCCCCCCGCCCGCCGACAACAGGACACGCCTTCGTGAGAAAAACACACTTGAACTTCTTTCTTACTCAGATGCATTTTTGGGAAAGCAGATTTTTCTAATGGAAGAAACTACCAGAAAGAATAGCCCTAAAGTTTCTCAAAATTTTGATTTACAAAAATAAGAAAGTCTGGAAACATCAGCGCCTCATAGCAAGTTATTAGTAAAAAACGGGCTTCCCTTTAGAACAGAATCCCAGGCGGGTGGGGAGGGCAGAGGTGGAAGAAGACCGGTCGGAGATGTGTCTGGGTGGCCAGAGGGGCTCGGAGCGGCGCGGCGAGGCCGGAGTCTAGGAATTCCCAACACAACGAGGCCGTTCCACGCGAGTGAGTGCAGGGTCACATCCCAGTCTGCTCGGCCAGTTTTCGTCAATGTTGCCTCTCTGCGTTAGAAAGCTTGAATGAAAGTGCCAGTCACCTCACCCCCTGGAGGGCCCAGTTTTCTCTGTGATGATAGGGGTTGGGCCACCCTCAAGCCCCTTCTGCCCTAGATTCTGTGTCAGAGAGCGGAAACGGGACTGGCCACGTGTCTGATGCATGTAACAGAGTTTTCAGACGGTGTTGCTTCACTGCTATGGCTGCGAAATCAAAACACAATCCCCCAGGCCAACTCATTTAGTGCAGCTGTGAGGAAGAAAGGGACCTTTTGTGGGATCAGCAGTCATGCAGGAGACCTGTCCAGGCAGCTCCTGCAGGAGCAGCAGCGTGATGTCACCCTGTGCTGGCCAGAAGTGATTTGTGAGTGTCTGGGAGTGTGCACACATGTGCGTGTGTTAGCATGTGGGCGCACACGTGCTTGCCCATGGTGACTCACTACGGTGCTATTTGTGCCTGTGGATCAGCTGCCTGAGGAGCCCGGCTGGTGTGCAGATGACTTCCACGTGGCTCCTGGGGGCTCCACATGTGCCGCGCTGGACTGTGACCACTGGTGACCCAGCAGGGAAGACAGTGTGAGCTGGATGTGCCTCTGGGCAGATGTGGGCAGCAGTGATTGGATTCTCTGTCTGTAGTGCAAGCCGGCGCTCAGTCTGTAGAAAAGTGGCTTGGTCCGAAGTCTGTTCACTGGGAAACCTGGACATGGGGGAACGTCTGTAGCATCCAGGAGAGCTTCTCCAGGCTTCGCAAGTTGCACAGCATGTCCCAGGGGACACACCTGTGTCACCATCGCCTGGCCCATCCCAAAAGGGACTCTAGCACACCACACAAGACCATGTAGACAAGTCCATGTCACCTTCACCTGAGGCAAAGTGGCCTGCTGGCATGTGGCCACAGAGAAGGGCCCCTTTTCCTAACTGCTCCCCCAGCCCACATCTCTCAGGCAGCCGCCCGCACCACAGCTTCCCTTGACACCCCTTACAAGTTTTGAGCCTAGGTCCTGACATCAGGCTGGGGGATTTCAGGAATTCAGGGCCCCATTCAAAACCTGGGTCCCACTTTTAAGAGCCAAATTTTGCCTTGTTTCTATACCAAAGTTCCCAGTTCTAACTGAGCCCTATGAAGTTTGTCCCAGTATGGAAATCGTTCCCCTGGCTTGTCCTGTGCTCCCTGCCAGCCTTCCTAGGACCAGCTTTGCTTGTGCTGGGATTTCATGGGCCACTGGCCACCCCCTATGCCTCTACCTTCTCTCCCGTCCTGGCTCTCTCCTGTGGGCTGTGGCCCGGTGTGGACACTGCCCACTCACTGCCCCTGGGTGTCCTCCTGAATCCCTCTCTAGTTCAACCCATCATCTACCCTCTTGGTTTCTGCCATGCTCCAGGGGGACAAGACTTGTCACTGGTCTTGCTGGTCTGCCACCCTTCCTGTGGCCCCTGTCCACACCTAAGCCTTTGCAGCAGGTAAAGCTGTCCCTGCCATGTGTGCTGGTCTTCAAGCTGGCTCCCTCCTGGGTTCCCCGTGGGCACCTGAGGATGCCCTGCTCCTGACACAGGAGCTGAAGGGGACAGGTAGGGTCATTAACCTCTGATCTTTCTGTCAAACCAGCTGCCTGGTCCTGCTTGCTGTGATGGGGGCAATTGGCCAGGCAGGCCATTCCAGACCTCAGGCTGGAGATGGCAGGTGAGCTGAGCCCCTCCGCCCAACCATGCCCTCAGTCGTTCACTCAGTACACCTGCCCACTGCGGAGATCTGCCCTCTCCCCTGCTTCTGCCGCCCCTCTCCTTCCACAGGCTCAGGCTGAGCTCTCCCTCCTACAACGCTGTATTCGCACCTAACCAAGAGCACAGGCTCTGCAGCCAGACGGCCGGCCGTGATCCTGCTTCTGCAACTTGCTGGCAGCCCGAGTCAGTCCCTCTGCTCACTACCCTGTCCCTCAGGAGGTGCTTTTTGTTTGTTTGTTTGTTTTCTTTCTTTCTTTATCTTTAAAACAAGGATAAGAGCAGTACTTACTTCGTAGAGTTATACTGAGGATTAAATATGTTAATATTTTTAATCACTCAGAGTAAATTGGTACAAAGTCACCACATGATTAAATCCCACCTCTACTCCCTTTAAAAATGTTTTCCATACCCACTTTATAAAAATACTGTCTCCGCAAAGCTTAGCTTTCAACACTTTGTCTTGCTGTTCACAACATCCTAGTTTGGCCAGCAGAACATGAATAGTAAGGTGTTCTTTGAATTTCTTCCCCGGCCTCACCAGCCCTAAACCCACCCAGCAGGCCCCATACTTTAGGTGAGAGTTTCCTTACAAGAGGTCTAGGTCATTACCAAATAGAGAAGCAGTTGTTCACTTTGAACAGCACTGCCAACTTTGGGGCCTCAGGCTCTTGATGAAACTTCTTGTTGGTATTTCCAGATTGTTTTTCTCCCTCCTCCAGTCAGTACCTCCCTCTAAATATATCTGATTAAAACACGAGAGGTTTGTTTCTGTTTTCATATATTGGAGTTTAGAGTTCCTTCTCTCCCTTAACCAGGAAGGCTTAGGAAGAAACCACGAAATGACTCCAGGGAGTTTTAAAAGCCCCAAAGGAGGGACAGGAGCACAAAGGGACCGGGAGGTGTGCTGGCCGGTCGCCACCCCCCAGGGGTTGCAGAGTGACTGAGAGGCCTCCTACTCCCAGGACTGCAGACAGGGTATCCGAGTGGGGTTCAGGGCACGCGAGAGTTTCCCCACCCTCGCCCCTTCTTTATCTGTGTCCTCACTCTCGCACTCGATTTTAATGTGGCATTGTGGAGCAATGTCCAGAATGCAAAGTGGCTACAAAGCAGCTGGCCTGCAGTGACCAGAGGCTCTCTGGTGTGCTGAAGAGCACGTGGATTAGGAGACAGACCCGGGTGAAGAACCAGGCTCTCATCCAGCTGTATGAGCTTAGTCAAGTCACTGAGCCTCCAGGGCACCCATTTCCCCATCTGTAAATCAGAGCAAATGATGTTGTGTTAGTCTGCTCCTGTGGCCATAGCAGTGTACCGCAGGCTGGGTGGCTTAACAACAGAAATTTAATTTCCCACTATTCTGGAGCCTTGAAGTGTGAGAACAGGATGCCAGCATGGTTGGGTTCTGGGGAAAGAACCGTTTCTTGGCTTGCAGTTGGCCACCTCTCACTGTGTCACTGTGTCCTCACCTCGCCTTTCCTTGGTAAGTACAGAGAGACAGAGAGAGCGACAGTTTGCATTCTTCCTACGTGGGCACTAATCCTATCATGAGGGTCCCACCTTGATGACCTCATCTGACCTCAATGACCTCCCACGCTTTCATCTCTAAACACCATCATGTTGGAGGTTGGGGCTTGAATGTTATTGAAAACGCTGAGTTTGTCCCTGGCCAGTGTGGCTCTGTTGACTGGGCATCCTACAGCAAAGCTCAGGGTCACTGCTTCGATTCCTGGTCAGGGCACATGCCCGTCTCGTGGATTTGGTCTCCGGCCAGGGCGAGTCCTCTGATGTTTCTCTTTCCCTCTCCCTCCTCCTCTCTCAGAAATAAATGAATAAAATCTTTAAAAAAATTTTTTCTTAGAAGAATGATGTAGATATCTATGCAAATAGACACAGAAACTCTCCAGATTATCTTTTTAAGGGACAAAGTAAATGCATAAAAATAGAGTATTATCCTATTTATGTTTTTAAAAACTCATAGACATAACTGTATATGTCTATGAGGATATATAAGATGTATGTGTGTATAAATGTATCATAAAGAAAAATTTAGGACATTGCATGTAAGTTGATAACAGCTGTTATCTTATGAAGAAGAATGGGATTAAGCAATAATGAAAAGGGACTTGCATTTTATATATAATATTTTAATTTTTTACAATGGGTCTGTATTCACTAATTACTTATATAATTAAAAAGAAATAAAAATACTTCAAACAGTAAAAATATTTTCCATAGAATTTATATTCTCTAAGAATAATCCTGTGGACCCGTTCAAAAAACATTCCTCTCCCCCATCCCGCCTTCCTAGTGGCTCAGCTCTCTCCTCTCCCTCCCTATCACCCCCGTTACACAGTGCGGCACAGGAGAAAGAACAGGGCCCTGGAGCCAGGCAAACCTAGGTTTAAGTCAAGGGATGTCACTAGACCACTTATAGGCTGGGTAACCTTGCCTTATGTCAGACACACTGAATATTGTGCATACAGAGGAAAAGCCATAGTTTCTATTGCTAAGGAGCTTCAGTCTGGTGGAAAACCACACATGCTCAAAACAGTATGAAATAGGGCCAGGCTATACCCAAGACTGCCACAGCTGCCGTGTCCAAGCGGTGGCCACAGGACCATGAGGTAGGACCAGAGTCTTCCCTATTTTACTTATAACTAAGTCCAAGCCAAACCGGTGTCCTCTTTAGGATTGACGTCTCACTCCCAGATGCTGAGAAAACTGTGGCCAGGATAATGGGGAGAGGCAGGTAGCCTCAAGGCCCGGGACCAGAGTAGTTGCAGGGATCAGTCCTGAGTCTTTGTGAGTGTTTACTTGAAATCAGGGCTCTAACACTAGCTTCTGAAGATGCAGAGCATTTGAACTTGCACATATGCATTTAGTAAAGCAGAAGGAGGGGCACTGAGGAGGGGCTGGGGCCATCAGCTCCTGAAGAACTTCTCAGTCTCTATTAACTATTGATAGATAAATTGGTGGATGGATGGATGGATGGATGGATGGATGGATGATAGGTGCAAACTGCATGCAGAAAAAAAGTTGAAGGATAAGCAAAACAGAGAGAGACTTAACACGACAATTTTATGACCTTGTGTTCACCTCCAGCTCTGCCCTCAGGAAATTTCCTAAGCATTCAGCTCTGGGAGGCAGCTGAAGCCGCCCACTGCTACATGCCAGGGCTCGGCCTTCCCATTTCCAGTGTGCAGGCAGCCTGAAGCTATGCTGGAAATGAAACCAAACAAGGAATGAACCAAGGCGCCCCAAGTGCTCATCAGGCCCGGCATTTCCCCTGTGAGCTCGTCAATTACTTTAGAATCCTGGCTTCAGGACAGACTCTCTGCTGCCCCACAGGTGGAAACCGCGAGCTGCCTGATGTATCACTAAGGCTGAAAACCCAAAACTAAAAGTCAATTTTCAAGAATCATGGAATCTCAGAGCTGGGTGGTGCTGAGTCCCAGGGAGGTGGCGTGATTTCGCCTGGGTCATAAAATATAATGTGTAGAACTATTTTATATCTCACTATTTTGGTCACACATGTACACAAATATCCAGATGGTTTCATGATGATGTCCTGAATTATCAAGTGCATTATACATGAATGAGCCCTGGTTTTGAGTCTTAAATTAATGTTTTATTCTGTATTAAATACCTGTTTGGTGAATGAGTGCTTTGGTAAAACAATAAAATACAGGGTGTGGCAAAAGTAGGTTTATAGTTGTTCATATGGGAAATAACACAATAATTAATAAATAATAACACAAGAATAAATTCTATATCTCACCTGTCAACCTTTTGCCCCACTGCACACCTCTGCATTCCAAAATCTGAGACAAATTAGACTTTTCATTTTATGATGTCACAGTGGAGTTGGTTTTGATACTTCAAAATCTTGGTTTTAATATTTCAAAACTGTCCATGTTGGCGTCCTGTCCTTTGTCCCACCCCTTCCTCTCACGAGGAGCCTTGAGCTCCGTCTCCCTCAGTCTCCATAGCTCTTCACGTTTGTTACCAAGCACCTGCTTAATGTTATTTACCCTGACAGTCCCCATGCTTTTAAAGTTTTTGTGTGCCAAATTATATTTTAAAATAATTTATTTTTCAGCCCTGGCTGGTGTAGCTCAGTGGATTGAGTGCCGGCTGGGAACCAAAGGGTCCCGGTTCGATTCCCAGTCAGGGCACATGCCTGGGTTGCAGGCCGGATCCCCAGCGAGGGCCATGTGAAGAGCAACCATACATTGCTGTTTCTCTCCCTCTCTGTCTCCCTCCTTCCCCTCTCTAATAATAAATAAATAAAATCTTAAAAAAAATAATTTATTTTTCAAAATGTGGTAAAGTAAAAATGGCTCCAAATTCCTTCTTCATTCCATGAATAGGCAACTTGATTTGACCAGCAGAATATGGTGAAGTGACCTTGCGCAGTGTCCAGACAAGATCACGAAGGGCATTGTAGCTCTTACTCATGCCCTCTTGGAATGTTCCTGTTGCTGTGAGATGCCCAGGCTGTCTTGCTGGAGAACCAATGAACAGCCCCAGCTATGATGTGAGAATGAGACAGTCTTAGACCAGGCCCAACAAACCCTCCAAATGGCTGTGGCCACGGAGCGACCCCTGACAAGACTAGTAGAAGAACCACCCAGCTGATCCCAGACCAAATGGCAGAATCTTGAGCAAATAAATGATGTTGCTCTACCTTACTAAATGAATATTGCATCGAGTGAAATGCAGCAATAGTAGAGAATAGGAAAATTGTTACCAGGAATGAAGTACAGTGCAATAAAAAAAATGCAAAACCGTGGCATCATCTCTGGGACCAGGCAGGCTGGGTCTGGAAAAGCAACCAGGAGGCTGTCAGCAAAGCTTGGAGTGGTGGGCGGGCTGTCAGCAGGGGCCAGAGGACCAGTGAGGAGGCTCCTATCTGAGGCTGCAGTACAAGCAGGGCCTGTTGTATGTGGAGGGTCATGGTGGGTCATGGTGGAAATGTCACCTATGGCACCTTAGAAAACAGAAAAACTTGTAGCTTTGGGTAAGAACATCTCTATATAGAATGTTGAGGATCCATTTAGTGTTTTTGGCTGACTATGATAAAATACTACAAAAGATAGATGAGTTAGGAAAAAATTGTTGGGTTTGCAAGCAGAATTTAGAGGAAATATAAGGGACCCAAGATTTACTAGTTTGGAAAGTTAAAATTCACCTAAACTAAAGGGCCTTGTCCCAAAGCATTCTGACATGGCCAAGTTGAAGGAGATGTGCCTATTTTTAGTTTACTCCATTCCACCCTTTGGACAAAATTATTTACATCATTCCCACATGCAAACTGCTTTCACCCAGCCCAGGACCCCCTGAAGTCTGGTCCCACCCGGCACTGGGCCCAGACCCTGTCCTCACCCGGCACTGGGCCCAGACCCTGTCCTGTGGTGATGCTCCTAGGAGGCAGGAACTCATGCAGTTTCTCTTGACCTGGAGACTTGTGAACTAAAAAGACCAATTGCCTTCCTCCCCCTACTCAACATATAATGAGGCAACAGGGCACCTACATTGAAAGGGGAGGGATAAGAGACACATAGTCAGGGGCACGCAGCAGTTCTGAAGTGCAGCTGGGCAAGAGGGTGGGGGCATCAGAGATGCTCCTGATTAGGAGCTAGTTCTGTCCCCTAGGAGCGGCTCTCAGGTCCACCGTTCTCTGGTCTTTTTATTACTCTCTGAAAGGTCCTTCCTTTTTCATAAAAACATTCACAGTCGCAGTTTAGTCCCTTTCTCAGTTGGCTTCCTACCCACAGGAATTTAAGGTCCCAAAGATCTCTTCAGTTTGACCTGTCTCAGCCGCTGTCAGCCTGAGCTAGTGGTGCTTTTGCAGGACAACTCTCTTAAAGACTCTGCGGGCCACCCATGAATCTGGATGGGTGTGTTCCATGTTCCCTAGCCACAGCTGTGCATCCTTCTCTTAGCCAGACCTCGAGGACTGAGGTTGCTGAACCAAAGTTAACACCTGGTGCCATCTTTCTGCTGCTAACACTCCCACCAAGAGATGAAGCTTATTTCCCCTCTCCTTGAATCTGGCCTGGCCCTGAGATCTGTCCTTCCTTCCTTCCTTCCTTCCTTCCTTCCTTCCTTCCTTCCTTCCTTCCTTTTATTGTATATGGTCATCTTCATTATAATCCATAAATACATAAGAAATGGGTATCTTTGATGACCTATGTAAGATGGGCTTCTGCTTTCTGTTCATTCAGATATGTACTTAGAAAATCCAGTTTTACTTAAGAATAGTAACATCTTAGTTTCATTATGACAAAGCATTTTGAAAAGGTCTCTGGGCCTCCCCATTCAAAGATCATACTGTCTTTTTTTTTTAATATATTTTATTGATTATGCTATTACAGTTGTCCCATTTCCTCCTCTTTCTTCCCCTCCACCACCACCCCCCCATTCCCCACCCTTTAGTTTTTGTCCATAGGTCATACACATAAGTTCTTTGTCTTCTACATTTCCTATACTATTCTTAACCACCCCCTGTCTGTTTTCTACCTACCATTTATGCTACTTATTCTCTGCACCTTTCCCCGCTCTCTCCCCCTACCACTCCCCTGTTGATATCCCTCCACGCCTTATATAAATCCCTTTAACATTTCATATAATAAAGGCTGGGTGTTGATAAACTCCTTGAACTTGACCTTATCTGAGAAGCACTTTATCTGCCCTTCCATTCTAAATGATAGCTTTGCTGGATAGAGTATTCTTGGATGTAGGTCCTTGCCTTTCATGACTTGGAATATTTCTCTCCAGCCCCTTCTTGCCTGCAAAGTCTCTTTTGAGAAATCAGCTGACAGTCTTATGGGAATTCCTTTGTAGGTAACTGTCTCCTTTTCTCTTGCTGCTTCTAAGATTCTCTCCTTATTTTTAATCTTGGGTAATGTAATTATGATGTGTCTTGGTATGTTCCTCTTTGGGTCCAGCTTCTTTGGGGCTCTCTGAGCTTCCTGGACTTCCTGAAAATCTATTTACTTCACCAGCTTGGGGAAGTTCTCCATCATTATTTGTTCAGATAAGTTTTCAATCCCTTGGTCTTCCTCTTCTCCTTCTGGCACCCCTATGACTCGGATGTTGGGACGTTTAAAGGTGTCCTGGAGGTTCCTAAGCCTCTCCTCATTTTTTTGAATTCTTGTTTCTTCATTCTTTTCTGGTTGGATGTTTTTTTCTTTCTGCTGGTCCACTCCATTGATTTGAGTCCCAGTTTCCTTCTCATCCCTTCTCATTTGTTCAAGTAATTGCAACAGTGGTGACATTCTTTCTCCGAATCCTGTGAGCATCCTGATTACCAAGTGCTTTGAACTGTGCATCTGATAGGTTGGCTATCTCTTCATCACTTAGTTGTATTTTTTCTGGATCTTTGATGTGTTCTTTCATTTGGGCCATTTTTTTTTTTCCCTCGGTGTGCCTGTTACTTTAAGGGGCAGAGCCTTGGGTGTTCACCAGGGCGGGACAACCCACATCGTTGTGTTGTAACGCTGTCTGTGGGGGCGGGGCCTGAGAGAACAATGGCGCTTGCTCTGTTCTCCGCCCTTCCCCAGCTACCCACAAGCGAGTTGGGTCCTTCTTTGCTGGCTCCGGGGTGAGTAGACGAGCCTGCACAGTTCCAAGTCCCTGTGGGTCTCCCCAACAAACTCTCCTGAGAGGCCGGGAGTTCCTCCCACTGCTGCCTCACCCCCACAGGTGTATTCAGTTGGTTTGAGGCTTTATTTCCCTGTGTTGGTGGGCCACTCAGTCTGTTCTGCTCCCCAGCTTTTCCTCCCGGTTTATCTGTGCGAGAATGAGGGACTGCCCAGTCCACCAGTCTCAGCCCAGGTTTCGCCGAGTGCGCCCGCTGCATTTTGGCCAGGCGCGCCCGCCACGGGCCTCTCCGGGCTGCTGCAGCGTTGTTGGTACCGCTCCACAAACCCCGTCTCACTGAGCGCTCTCTACCCAACTCTGCCCTGCTTACTGGTCTGGATGAACGTGTCTTCTTTAACTCCTTGGTTGTCGGACTTCCACTCAGTTCAGTTTTCTGTCAGATCTGGCTGTTTTTGTTTTTTAAATTGTTGTTTTTCCTCTTTTGGTTGTGCGAGGAGGCACAGTGTGTCTACTTATGCCTCCATCTTGGCCGGAAGTTCCGCAGATCATACTGTCTTAATACACCTGCCCATACTCAGTGCCTTCTGCAATTCCTTATAAATTTTCATGGGCACCCGGCCAATGGAACATTGTTATTTTGTGGGTTCTTAAGGTAAGTTCTGGGGCTAAGCCTGAGAATTTGCATTTCTATCCTCCTGTTGCCCTTTGATTTACTCTAAAGGGTAATTGCTTATCTTCCAAAAATACGATGTCATTCACCTTGCCAACCCTCCCTGCCAAATAAAGACCCAAAAGCATTGTGAACTGCCAAATGGTTAGGTGAGGTTCCTCTTCTTGCCCTAAATCAAGTTATTTGGAATCTTGAGAGAAGGTAAACGATGCGAACACAGAGCAATAGTCTTCCTCCCTCTGCTTTAATTAATAGCATGTGTCAGAAGTGACATTGTACAACTTCTGGTCATAAGAGACCTTGCAGTTTCCACTCCTGTTCTGGTGGAATGCTGCTGCCACCGCTACCACTGCCGTGTAAGCAACCCAGGCCCTCCCGGCCACGTACAGGAGACCCGGGACTCCCTGGCCAGCACTGCAGCTGACCACTGGGTATGTAAATGGGGACATCTTAGGCCATACACAGCAAGTTGACCCACCAGATGACCACAGATGCGGTAGTGACCCCAGGTAAGACCATCAGAAGAACCTCCTAAGTGGTCTCAGCCCAAATTGCTGAACCACAGACTTCAAATAAATGATTGAATTTGAGGAATCAAATAGTTGTTACTTATTTGAGCAATAACTAGTTGTTACTTGAGCAAATCAATAGTTGTTATTTTAAGCTACTAAGTTCATATGCTTTGTTTCACGACAAAACATCATTAAGGTACAAGAAAATAACCCTTGTTTTCACAGTGATAATCTATTTTCAGAAAATGCAGCGAACCATGATGTTATTGTCAGGTGGAGTATGATTTCTCTTGGGCCCTATTCCCATTCCTGTGGGACTCCAGGGGACCTTGAGGGGAACATCCCTTCATTCTGTACCTCGGTTTCTCAAGGCGTCTCTGATAGGGGCCTAAGAAACCACCCCTGCACAGGTTTAGGAGGGTGGCCATCTGCCTGATTCTCAAATTTTGGAGCATATGGAAGTGGTCAGATAAAAGCTGTGCTGCAGGAACTTTAAAGTGTGAGTCACCCAAGGGCCTTGTTAAAATGAAAATTCCCACCCAGGATCTAGGCTGGACCTGACAATCTGCCTTTCTTTTTTATATAATTAATTTATTTTAATTAAATTTATTAGGATGACATTGGTTAATAAAATTATATAGGTTTCAAGTGTACAACTCCATAATATATAATCTGTGTTTTGCATTGTGTGTTTGTCTCCCAAAGTCAGATTTCCTTGTCACCATGTATTTATTTAACCCCTTTAGCGCCTCCCCCACACCTTCCTCTGTGGTAACAGCCGTGCTGTTGGCCAGGATCAAAGACCTGAACATAAGATTGAAACGATAAATTACATCGAAGAAAACACAGGTACTAAACTTATGGACCTT